>JAVRKA010000005.1:14200000-14477500 GCA_034508555.1 Venustoraphidia nigricollis | reverse complement strand
AAATGAACGAATGAAAATGAACGAATGAAAATGAACGAATGAAAATGAATGAATGAAAATGAACGAATGAAAATGAACGAATGAAAATGAACGAATGAAAATGAACGAATGAAAATGAACGAATGAAAATGAACGAATGAAAATGAACGAATGAAAATGAACGAATGAAAATGAACGAATGAAAATGAACGAATAAAAATGAACGAATAAAAATGAACGAATGAAAATGAACGAATGAAAATGAACGAATGAAAATGAACGAATGAAAATGAACGAATGAAAATGAACGAATGAAAATGAACGAATGAAAATGAACGAACGAATGAACGAATGAAAATGAACGAACGAACGAACGAACGAACGAACGAACGAACGAACGAACGAACGAACGAACGAACGAACGAACGAACGAACGAACGAACGAACGAACGAACGAACGAACGAACGAACGAACGAACGAACGAACGAACGAACGAACGAACGAACGAACGAACGAACGAACGAACGAACGAACGAACGAACGAACGAACGAACGAACGAACGAACGAACGAACGAACGAACGAACGAACGAACGAACGAACGAACGAACGAACGAACAAACAAATAAATAAATAAATAAATAAATAAATAAATAAATAAATAAATATTTAACATCAACGCTGCTTTTTTTTTAAGTTTTACCAGAATTATCAAATATTGGCTAGGAGAATTCGCGGATTCGCGGGGCCTTGGGTCTAAGCCCATGCGGAAACATGGGTCTGACCATACGTCCATTTCCTTCCGGAAAGCTTGGACGTAAAAATAAGACTTGTAAAAAAATTAGGGAGGACAATAATTAGTCTCGCCTGTAACATATATATTTTACATATTTGTACAAAGGAAATTAATTGAAAAGAAATCCACTTAAGTGGTAAAACCTTATAAAGCACTTTAAAAACATTCTTTTAAAAATATTTCACCGACTCTTGTTCAACGAAAACTACTTTTTTATGCTTTACTAGTTGGGCGAAATAACACTTCAAACAAACTTACATTATCAAAGATACTTGAAAAAATGTTTTATGACCTATTGAATTCTAGTTTCGACATTGTATCGATGAAAAAAAAACACAAATTATACTTCTTTTTAAGATATGAATGTATTATTTTAGCTCGAGTATTATTAAAAACTTTAATGGCGACTTATTTCTTATTAAAAATATCCAAACCGTGAGATTTTTTAACGGACAATGCAGGTTTTGGAAACAAAAACAAAACGAAATGTTATTGGTTGATATGGGAATCAAATTAATTCCGTAATCACTAAGCCACATAAGTATCATAAAAAAACCGGTCCAGTGCGGGCCGCACTCGCGTGGAGAGGGTTCCGTACCATTTCATTTTCCGTGACAACTTTAAGACTTAAGATTTTCGTTTAAGTTTTCGTATAAACTATAACTGAGGCCCTATATTCTGTATATTTTTCAAAATTTTAGGCTCAGTAGTTTCGGAAATAAGGGGAAAATCCACGATTTTCGTATATTTTCTTTGATATCTTTGAAACTATGCATTGTAAAATCAAATTTCAACTTTTTGCGTACAGTAGAATCGAAGAAAATAAGCTGTGACAGATGGCCAGACAGATACGAAAGTGATCCTATAAGAGTTGCGTTTTTTTTTCATCGAATATACGGAACTCAAAAAGAATATTTTTTGTCCAAAACTGCATACTTTATATACAGGTATATACTAACAATAGCTTTATTATACCAACATCAAAAGACTGTTGGAACAATTGAAATAGTTTTTTGCCGACGTAAGAAAATCCGGTGTTTTTCTCTGAATGTGAAAACTATGATGCAACGAAACACAAAGGAAAAATTGTAAACAATAATCTTACACTAGGAAAATCGAAAAATGCAATACCTTACCAATAACGCAGTCAGTACAGAATTAATCCGATTGCATTGAAAATTGATGAAAGCGTATTTTTAGGCGTTTTGTTTAACTAAATCAAATACACCCTTTTACAAAATTAACACACTAATTAATATATTTGCTGTATGGCGTCGGTTGGTTGGCAGGCCCAAAATTTTTCGACGTTTCATAGCGTGAATATTCGAGGAACCATTTTTGAAAATGCGAAACAACTTGCGAAAGAGTTGATTGATTTTAACAAATTTTGGTACGCATGTCGGAATGCATCATCTCACGTAGCCGCGACAATCAAAGACGAATGTGCTGGTGCGTTGGCGTGATGAAAGAGCACTTCTTTCTTCACCATATGGGGTCATGTGTCCTTCAATTTCTCATTAAATCTGTCCAACAACTCACTGTAGTACTGCCCGGTGATTGTTTTCCCTTTCTGCAGAAAGTCGATAAGGATGATTCCTTTGGAATCCTCAAAAATCGTAGTCATAACCTTTCCGGCTGATGGAATCTGTCGTCAAACAAGGGTACTTATTGATTGTACCAATAGAAAAAATCACGATGATTCGATTCCGACCATCAACCGAACAGTTCTGGATGAGGCTTGGCTTTAAGAATTAAGGAAATTCATTTTAACAGGTTCAGAGTAGAATGCATATAACAAGTCAAGGAGGTAAGTAAAGTCTTCTTTAGTTATGTATGAACCAACACTCGTATCCACGTTGGACAAAAGTCAAAGGATTGTTGTTTATAATAATAGCAAATGGCCTCTAATGATATACATACGTCTTCTTTCAGTACGAAACGGAAAATGAAACCCATTAAAAAAATTCACAAAACTAATGACCATTTTCTGACATATTATAATATACGTATGTCGAAATCGTATTGTGTCCTTGATACACACTATATTTTTTGTCCCATACCCAAGGATCTTTGAACCAAAAATAAAAAGTAAGCATAAACATTATGTGCACTCTTGATAACGCCCTTGTTTCCTAAGTTTTAAGGAATCAGAGTTTTAGCGTGTCGCGTCTGCCCTACTGTTCACAAGAACGCAAACTTGAACCCAAAAAAAAAACGTGTTTTTTACATATGTAGCGTGTACTGCAATACAAGGTTTATCAGTAAAATAATGGGAATTTGTGGTAAGGGGGTATAACATAAGTAACGTGTCAGGCGCAAAAGCTGTTTTTGAGTTTTTGTCACGACAGAAAACGTCAAAAATGGAGCAGCGTCTTCGTTTTGACCACTCGGATAGGGGTTGCAACCTTGTCGCAGCCACGATATGAGTCCAGCAGACTTTTAACTGTTCCCAAAGCTCAATAGAAGTCTGAAAGCTCACCGTTTCGAAAATGTTTCCGTCATCCAACGGACTGTCATAGAGTTTCTGAAAGAGGTTACGCCAGTTGACTTCCAAGGAGCGTTTGCAGCATGGGAATCCCGTTGTATCGAAAGCTTTTAAATGCGTCACCCGTTTTCATGCAAAGAGACGAATACAATAGCGACAATTTGAGGAGTAAGTCTGAAGATATATATATTCAATGCACTGCAGAGAACATTTACCCGCGATTTTACCTATGTCTATTTGATGTCTATAATGCACATATCAAAAAGAGAGAAGAAAAAAATAAGCGTCCTCGTTTAAATAAAAGACATCGGTTAGCCAGAACAGTTGAAGATGGCTGTGTGTGTGTTTGTCGTTATTTTACAGGAAGTAAAAGGCTATAATAGACGTCGCCGTATTGCATATCCGGTTAAAATGCATGAATACAAAATGCCTGTCTGAAGAACAAATAGTATGGACAACATGCGAAAGAACTACGGCGAAATAAAATACCCGGTAGCTATTCGTGGTTCCATGTCGAAAGGAGGTATTACTTTAAGTTAAAGTAATAAATGCATTAGAATCTTTCATGGATTTTTTAAGGGGGTATTCTCATGTGACCACTTCGAAAAATCGATTTTTTTTTCATATTTCAATAGTAAAACCTATCGAAAATATGCTGTGAAAAATAGAGACCGAAATTCCTAGTTTTAAATAAATTACAACTCATAGTCGCCGACGAGCCGTATAAGCGACTTGTTGGCTCTTGAAACTTTAAACGCATTTATCTGGAAACATTATTTTCTAAAACTGTCATGGTCCTAAAAAGAAAAGTATTCAACCGATTGCTTTGAAATTTATATATGTTCTTCTACTCAATAATGGTTATCGTCCGTACCAAAATTGCTTATTTTCGAAAATATTTTCTTATTTTTTTTAAACGGTTTTTAACAAAAAAATTAACAAAAAAAACAAACTTTTTTTCTACAGTCCGCCATTTTTTTTTTAATGAAATTGATTAATTTTGGTAGGGACGATAGCGACATCCCTACTGAACAATGATCCATTCGATTTTTTTATTTCAGACAACATGAACAGCCGCTATTACCATGACCAGTGACTTGCTTTTTTTTTTAGTGTCTAATTTAATTTTAAAAAATATAATTATAAAAAATGTAAAATAAGAGAAAAAAAAATTTTTTTATACAGTTAAAGATACAAACAAAAACATAAAAAAATTAAAATGATTGAATGTTATTGTCGTCTAAAAAAAATTCCCTAAAAAGAGGTAAAATTTATGCGTTCACATCCACCAGGTCGTAAAATATGCTCTCGGGAAATTTCGTACTGTGGTCGCAAAATTCATTTTATTACTGTTTTTTTAAGCATTAAAGCTTCACAAAATTTGACTTGCTGTTTAAAATTTTTAAAAAACATATTGTCCTAAAAATTGAATGAAAAAACGCGATATTCGTTTTTTTATATCACGAGATTTCGAATTACGAGAAGCCAAATTCGCAATTTGAAGTTTTTTTTCTTTACAAACTTATGTTAAAAATACCTTAGTTTTAACTTTTCGAAGGCTTAACCGATTTGAAAGATTTCAACTCCGTTGGGTTAAGAAAGATGTTGAGGTAGTCCCATATAATTTACACCTAAGTCAGTTCATCAGTTGTTTTGTTATTATTAAATAAAATATTCATTCAAAAAAAAATTGAACAGGAAAGATTTTTATTGACATTGTTTAATGTTTTTTTGTGACGTAAAAAATACTGAACTACTCATAGCCTATAACAACCGCATAGGTATGTTTATAAATAAACGTTCTGTGCTATATTACAAAAAAAATGTGATAGACAGATGGAATATGTAATGGTGTTTATTTTACAGATGTAAATAAGAAATAGTGCAATTGAACGACGGATCAACAAGTTTGCAGAAAAAGTTGACATGCTATCATGTAAAATTTTTCAGGGATGTAGTCAAAAGCGATCAGACTTTAGGTGTGTCTGGTATCGTACTCCAGTTTAAAAAGTGTTAACACTTTTTACACTATTGTTATACAAAGGCGTGAGATACACTGATCAGTTTGCTATCTTAATGTCAGACTAAAAGAGTAATAGACCAAGAATCTGTGAGTGCCAGACCTTCGTTATTTTATAAAAGCTGAAAGTTTCCCAGCGCATGCTTCCAACACAGGTATAGGAACGATGAACGATTATGTATTTTGGGTCATCGTAGTTTTAGCACGTAACAGGTAGCAAAGTTTAAAAAACCCGGGTCGCAGTGCCAAAACCCTGCCGACAATATAGTGTATTTGCTTATACAGGCAGTGTGTCTTCATTATGCGAACTTTAGTTGGTTTCTGGGCAAAATAAAAAATTAGACTCCTTAATACACCCCTTAAATAACAATTTTTTTCTCTTAATTGCAATATTATTATCAATCGAATCTCTATACTAAATTATATACACCTTTCAGTAAATAATTTAATCTGCAAACTAGTTTTTTCATAAAATTTGTAAATCCGGTCCTGTCGGGCCGATTTTATAAATTTTAAAGACACATTTTAATTACTACTAGAGGGTTAAATTTCAATTTTGAAACGATTCGGAGAATTTTTTCGGTGTTTTGGGGCCCAAAAACAATTTTCAACCCCTAAAAACTACCCTTAAAATGACCCGATTAGGCCCATTTTAAATAGGCTTCTTGCGGTGATGGATTTCAACGCGTGGGCCAAATTTAGTTGAAATCAATTAACTCTTTCGAAAGTTATTGCCCGCACACATATATATATATATATATATATATATATATATATATATACGTATATATATACGTATATATATATATATATATATATATATATATATATATATATATATATATATATAAATATATATATACATATATATAAACATTTTTAAAAATGGTGCCAAAGTGTTTAGGAGGTTATGAAACGCCGAGAAATTTTGGTCCGATCCCTAGGTCCCGCCATCCGACCGACGCCAATAGTGTATGTTGCCATATGGCAAATACACTAATAAAATACCGACTTAATTTCGTCAAATTATAATAATAAATTATAATTATAATTATAACGTAAGTACAGTTACAATTTATTGAAGTTTAAGGGTATCTGGCATGGGGTTGCCACGATATTAAGTGTCTGGCAATGGATAATATTATCCCGAAGAAAAATATAATTTGACGAAATTAAGTCGGTATTTTATGCAGCTTTGCTACCTGTTACCTGCCAAAGCCACGATGACCCAAAGTGCAATTTAATCGCCCATCGTTCCTACCTGTGTTGGGAGCATGCGCTGAGAAACTTTCAGCTTTTATAAAATAACGAAGGTCTGTCACTCACGGCCTCTTGGATCTAGAAATACTAATCCCGACTCTTGAGCTGGGGGTACCTAAGTAAAGAATGTAGATCACGTGACATATGTCTGAATTTGACAATTGTTCAAGAACTGAGTCGCAGTCGCGAAAAAAGTAGACAAATATACAAATAAGTTAGCAGGAAAGTGGACAAATTGATGTAAATCAATAAACCAATTATTAATTTAGCGACGTTTCGGTCATTTATTCGGTCAAATAAATGACCGAAACGGCGCTAAATTAATAATTGGTTTATTGATTTACATCAATTTGTCCACTTTCCTGCTAACTTAATTGTATATGTTTGAAAAAAAATATGGACGCAACAATTTCCAAAGTAGACAAATGGTTAATTGATACTTGTACTAGTGGCTGATTCGATTAGATTAAAAATTCAAAAAAGCGAAATCTTAGCAAAATGGCGGATCGTTTTGACTACGTCTCTGCCGAGCATGCGCACAAAGTAACAGACAAACGTAACTAGTGTATAAATGCTTGGTGAAAGATACAAATTGCCTTCGGTGAATAATCATTTATCAATATCAGATGTTTGTGAATGTACCAACATTCATAAATACAGATAAAAATGTTGTATGCAAAAACTCGAATACTTTGCATGGCGCTGCTTTTGCTACGTCAGGTTTCGAATGCTTACAACAACTCATTAGGTAAAGGTCTGGTTACATCGATACCGTCTATCACTTAAATTATAATAATAATGCGTTTAACGTCCGTTTCTCGACTTTATGTCATAACACACGCCATTCGCACTATTACTATTTTTTCATCTACCACTTCCCGTTATTTGAACTTCAACTTAATTAATAGCAATAGGCGAATGAAGGAATTATAGGAAATTAGGATAAGGTAGATAAGTTTTGAAGTAGGAGTTTGATAGGTAATCGGCCATGGCCTTGAATATGGAACCATCTCGATATTTATCTGAAATTAATTGAGAGAAACCATGGAAAACCTCAAAAAGATGGTCTGCAGTACAGGATTTATCGTTTAAGTTTGATGGAACAGAATTGTTGAGTGACCTCTAGAATAAATTAGATATGACGTGGCGAGGGTATTTTTTCTAATAAATGTATGTTTCATTTTCAAATGCACACATGCAAATAAAGCTTCATACACACTGACACGCGCCTACAGCTAAATCATAATTGATGAATGAGTCCGCCAACCAGGTTTCAAACTTCGACATACCATAGCAATGTGCATTGTGCACTCGTCAAACCATATACATTATAATTATTGTATATTTTTCTTCAAAAATTAAAAAAAAAACGTCGTAATTTCTATACTAAAAGATATAGGTACTTTTGAGAAAAATGCTTAGAAAAATTTCATTCAAAGTAAAAATTATTAAAGTTGTATACAAGTACACATAGTTTAAAAAAAATATCAACAAGTAATTAAAAAACACTTGAAAATTCTAGAAATAATTCTTTATTACTCGACGATCGTTTCGGACAATAAGTCCATCCTCAGGAGTACAAAACTTATACTCCTGAGGATAGACTTATTGTCCGAAACGATCGTCGAGTAATAAAGAATTATTTCTAGAATTTTCAAGTGTTTTTTAATTACTTGTTATTATTAATCATGTTCTACCACGTGCCGAGTGAAAAATCAGTGCAAATTAAAATAAAAAAAAATATCATTTCAATCTATCAATTATTTTTCCAACAAAATCGAATTAAAATTCTACAATGCTTTGCTTATGGAGAAATATTTGTGTTCACAATCTAAGGACATTGTTAAATCAAAAAGTAAGTTTCGATAGTCAGTCTAGTCGAAAATAATGTATCTTTCAGATTTAGGCATGCAAAATATTAACTAAGTATTGCCTTTTATTGCATCGTCCGATCCGAGAAATGATAATCCTGATTCCATTCGCAATAATACAAAAGATCTTATTAAATGAAAGCAATTTATTAAAATTCAAAAATGCATCTTTAATGATAAAGAGTTTCGCTTAGTTAAAAGAACAAAATAAAAGTCTACTCTGAAAAAAACTATTCGTCAAATGATTTTGACAGAGCACGAATATGATTTGATATTCATTTGTTTAAATGAAGTAACCCATTTTAAATTAATTAACGGAATTGTTTTCAGAAAATCAAAATCGTTTTTTTTATCAGCACATTTAATAAAACATTTAAAAAACGGTCAAGTGCAAGTCGAATCATTCCGTTTTCCGTGAGAACTTTAAGACTAAGGATTTTCCTGTAGACTATGGATGACGGCCTATATCTCCTATTTTTTCAAAATTTTAGGCTCAGATAAGGGGGGAATGGTCAATTTTCATCTACTTTCTTAAATAACTTTAAAACTATTTACCTTAAAATTATAAAAAAAAATATATTTGAAACCTTACTATAAATACTTTCAGCTACAGTTTGCAAAACTTTTTTTTAATTTCGTAATTTGCCCCCAAGTATTTACCCCCATGTTCAAAATTCATTTATTTATGTACGTTATGCGCCCGTGTTTGGGTCACAGAAATTCATATTGTACCAAACTTCAACTTAATCGGGCCAGTAGTTTCGGAGCAGAGCGACACGCGAATGATCCTATAAGGGTTCCGTTTTTCCTTTCGAAGTACGGAACCCAAAAAAGTATATGATTTTCCAGATTTGTGAAAATATTTCCAGCTCTCTTTTAATATTAAGTGAAAATGATTAAAATATTTCTAAATATAACGCGTATTACCTATAAATAATTTTTCGTGAAACATCTTTGATAAAAACAATTCTAAGGTTATTGCCAAATCGTTTTGCAACCCATCACTAATATATCAAAGCCAGAAGATCCATTTAAAATCCCTACCGTCGTATAAGAGTTGGGAAGTAAAAAAAATGAGTTACCATACCCGATGCAACGAACTTCATTTGTTACTGCAGTAAATATCTGAATGCGCGCATACATACCTGTAACAAAACAAAACACAATCAGAAGAAAACAAAACGCAATCTATTATAATACGATCGTGTGTGAAAATGATAAATAATGTGAGGTGTAGTCAAATCATTTATATCAATTTCAGATTGTCTATAAAACGTCATTAGAGCAAAGAGTAAAGAAGATTCGACACGCAAACAGTTGAATATCACTTTAAAAAAAATGAGCGTCGTATTCCGTATTATCTTTGATCGAGATCGCATAGCTTGCATAATATACAATAAGCAGATATAAATGCGTCAACAAAAGTCAGTCATATTTTACATTTTTAATGCCTCAGCCACACACTCGACGAGTGGCATGGGAAGTAGCGAGGAAAGGAGGTAGAGACGTTGTTTGGCCGCGTTACTCGTCATGCCGCACGTCATGTTCCTCGTCATGCCCAGTACTCCCTCGATTGTCGGTTTTTTGTGCGCGAGTCAAAGGACCGGCAATAAAAGCACGAGTAAGCCGGCCACATACTCCCGCGCCACTCAGTACGCATCAAGCGGTCTAAGTGTAAAGGCATAGTGCGCACGCTGCCACAGTATCGACCTCCATTGCCGAAAGGCGAAAGCCGAGTGCGGAGCGTCGCGAGTACAGCAGTGTCTGGCCGCTTAGGGCAACATCGCGACAGCGCGATGAGCAGAGCGAGGAGCATAGTCTGGCAGTAGGATAAAATTTAAGTAAATTAAGTAAATTTAAGTTGGATATACAATTTAAATCTATTTATATCGGTAAGATCATTAGACGTATAGAAATGAACACGACATCGCCATAATAATAATAATAATAATAATACAGTTCTATATTTTTATCAAACACACTATCAATTGACAGTCAACTGGATTATGTCATCCCACCATTACAATCAAACGGAACTAAGCCACTTTAGTATCTGATAACCTCGACAGATTATCTCGTTTCATGATTGGCGTCAGCTGGAAGACCGTTCAATTATTTTTGAAACCTGCTCTCAATATCAATTGACAGTCCACTGGATGATGGCATGCTCCCACTACTGTCCAAAGGAAAGAGATCACCTCTTGACTGGTTACCTCGTTCCATGAATAATGTCAGCTGGGAGACGGTTCAATATTTTTATCAACCACACAATATCAATTGGCAGTCCACTTGATGACGTCATCTCCCCACTACAAACCCACGGAACTTACAGATTGCTTCAGTATCTACTAACCTTGAGAAGTCACCTGGTTAGTGAATCACGTCAGCTGGGAGACCGTTCAATATTTTTATTAGCCACGCGCAATATCAATAAATTGACAGTCCACTTGATGGCGTCATCTCCCCACTACAATCCCACGGAACTTACAGATTGCTTCAGTATCTAATAGCCTTGAGAAGTCACCTGGTTAGTGAATCACGTCAGCTGGGAGACCGTTCAATATTTTTATTAGCCACGCGCAATATCAATAAATTGACAGTCCACTTGATGACGTCATCTCCCAATTACTATCCAACGGAACGAGATCACCTCTGTATCTAATAAGGGTACCCACACAAAAAGGACCGCCTTCGAGCTATGCTTCTAGTTATTTATTTATTTTTGTATTTATACTACACCCAACTTTTGGTGAGTCTCTATGATGAAGTTTTGTTTGTGCATATAAAAAGCGTTCGGTCAGAGCTTAGTGTTTTTCTCCCATATTCATTATATTTGATTTGATTTGATGTGCTAGTGTTTGCAATCAATAACATCCATGCTGCATGCTTCCAAACGGATTTGAAGGCAGTCATATCTCTGAATTGATTTGCATTAAGATAAAGAAGACACGAAACAATGGGAGCAATTTGAAGTATAGAATGGTTGAACGGTCATTAAGGTGCCTTCGATATCTCAGATTGTAAAATATGCTCTCAGGAAATTTTGTACTGTGGTCGCAAAACTCATTTTTTTACTGTTTTTATTAGCTGTGAATAAGCATTGCTCCACAAAATTTGGTTTGCTGCTTAAAAATTCCGAAAACATATATTTTTGTCCCAAAAAATGAATCGAAAAATGGAATATTTGTCAACATTTCTTGACAGCACGCCACGATTTCGAATTACGGGAAGACTGTTGTTTTGTTCTGAAGATCTGTCAAAAATAAATTAGGTAGCTGACAAGCATGCGTTGGTTAATTTTTAAATGTAAAACCATATTATGTAATCATGCAAACGAATAGCAAATTTCATAATATTTATTACTAGTCGTTACCTGCGTCACCGCATGCTTTAACAGAAATTTTATTTTATTTATTATAATATATCAAATGTTTATATTTTTTGAGTTGGAAGAATTATGTCGCCTAAATAACTGGAATTTTTCTGCTTCGTCAGGAAAGTTTACAGGTTATTTTTCTACTTCGTCAGGCAAGTTTGTAGGTTATTTTTCTACTTCGTCAAGCAAATTTATAGGTTAGAATTTTTGTCGAAGTTTCTTTGAGTTCATCTCATCAAAATTATTCTCACTCTATTCCAAGTTTGTTATAAAAGGGTGGAACAAATATTACACATGTTTCAATATAACGGAGGGATATTTCAAAAAACACGCAACGCATCTATGGTCACAAAGTAATATTGCTTATGTCGAGTTTTTTATATATTTCCAAATACTCTATGTAACATAAAGGAGATACAATTTAAAAAAAAAAACACATCGCGCTCCAGTATAAAAAATGTCAACACTTTTAATACTATTGTGTTTGTTATACAAAGGAGTAAGATACACTGATCTGTTTGGTATTTCAATGTTGAACTAAAAGTATTAACACTAGCAGTTCCGACTCTTGAGCAGGGGTACAGAGAATAGAGTAGATCACGTGATAGATGTTTGAATTTGACAATTAGTAGAACAAATCGATACGTTTGGTCAACAGTTGGATGTGTATGTGTGCATGTAAAATGCACTTACTTACGTTTCGGATATCTCTAATTTCTATTGTTATTGGTTCAAAATAAATTAGAACTATGTACCATTCTTCCCATATGACTTTCAACCAAGTATTTACAATTTATTTGGTCTAAATAAATTATTTAAAATCAAATAAAAACATGAAAATTACATTTGAAAAAAAATATTGAGTCAAATGTCAGTTTTTTTACCAATATTAGTCTGTAAAGAAAAACTTCAAAAAATTAATTTGCCTTCCTGTTATTCGAAATCTCGTGTGCCGCAAAAAATATTGACAAATACCACGTTTCTTTATTCAATTTTTAGGGCAAAAAAATGTGTTTTTAGTGTATTTGCCATAATATGGCAACATACACTATTGGCGACGATCGGATGGCGGCAATAACTTTCGAAAGAGTTAATTGATTTTATCTAAATTTGGCCCACGTATTGAAATCCATCACCGCAAGAAGCGTATTTAAAATGGGCGTAATCGGGCCATTTTAAGGGTAGTTTTTAGAGGTTGAAAAACGTTTTTGGGCCCCAAAATACCGAAAAAATTCTCAGAATCGTTTCAAAATTGACATTTAACCCTCCAGTAGTAATTAAAAAGTGTCCCTAAAATTTTAATAAAATCGGCCCGACAGGACCGGACTTACAAATTTTATGAAAACACTACTTTGCAGATAGTGAATTATTTACTGAAAGTTGTATATAATTTGGTATAGAAGTTTGATTGATAATAATATTGCAATTAAGAAAATAAATGTTATTTTAAGGGCTGTATTAAGGAGTAAAATTTTTTTTACCCAAAAACCAACTTAAGTTCGCATAATAAAGCCACACTGCCTGTATCAGCAAATACACTATATTGTCGGCAGGGTTTTGGCACTGCGACCCGGGTTTTTTATATATATTTATTATTAAAATAGCATGTTATAATATTATTATTATCATCGCTTTAAGGCTGTCGGAACGCTCTGAATTTAATTAATAATTTATCGGCTGACAGCTGACTGTAGACTTATTCGTCAACATTTTGCAAAAATTCTTTGTCTGTACGGAAGATAAAGGACAAATTTAGGCCTCTAATGGACTACTTTTGTAATTTATGTACGGTTTGCTAGAAAAAAGTTGGCATTAATTGTGCCAAAAATAATATTGCAAATAAGAAAATAAATGTTAATTTAAGGGGTGTATTAAGGAGTCAAATTTTTTATTTATATATAATAAAGTCACACTTCCTGTATAAGCAAATACACTATATTGTCGGCAGGGTTTTGGCACTGCGACCCGGGTTTTTTGAAATGGCAGCAAGTTAAATTACATGAAGGTTAATGCTTAATCACAGCTAATAAAAACAGCAATAAAACGAAGTTTGCGACCACAGTTCGAAATTTCCCGAGAGCATATTTTACAATATGAGAGGTCAGTCACCTTAAGCGTTTTTGTGTTTTGGTTGCAGATGCAAATTGATATATCCATGGCCGCAAATCACTTGCATGATGAAGAAAGGTGTTAGAAATGATAACTGCTTAACGCGGCTACATGAACCATGAAGTGTGTAGAGCACTGCTATTATTATAAATAAATTACTGCAATGATTTAAAATACTGCACAGTTAATAATACAGACACAGAGAGAATGGATAAGTTATCCATTCGATAAATATATTACCTGACGACGTTGCAAAATTTCTCGTTCCTTGACATTGTTGCAAATTTCGTGTCCTCATAAAGATCCACACCCACTGATACGAATCGAATCGGTAGTTTTAGAAATACGGAAAGTCAAATGAGTTCTCACGCACTGGTCGACTCGGATCAACTTGGCAACATCCAGCCGGTCCGATACGATTCAATGGATGTGGACCTTAATGCGAAATCACTATATTAACCAAATATTCTACACAGGGATTACGAACTCAAAAGATGCTTCCTAAAAAAGGAAGTCACTAGTAGAAGAGAATTATAAATACTCAAATGTAATTAAGGTAGTTGTCGTGGTTAAGGCACACCGTCAGAAGATTCTTAATTTTTGTATACTTATTAAGGACATGATAATACAATTACCCTGAAAATTTGAAGTCGATCGACCGTATATAATCCGAAATAAATTCAATTAAAAATTGGATAATTAACATTAATTGTATACGATCTCTGTAGTTCTGAACCAGTTTCTTATTTATAAAAAAAGAACTAACTGTCAGAAACTCTCCAAAAACTGACAGTCTTTCAATGCATTTGTTATGAGTTAAAAAAAAATAAGAAGAAATTTTTGACCGTCTAATTATTTATAAATAACGGTTTAAAGTTCAACAATTTATAGAAAAGTATACATGCATATGAATACTGTATGGGTTACGTTTCCACGGGTACAAATTATGGATCACTTAGCTACAAGCTAGTATACTTTTGTGGTGCGTATATAATCTATAACTTTTTGACAATATGGTACCACGACAACTACCTTAATATCGCGCCGACCTCAAAACTTTATTTTCTTTCTTTTTGTAGCTTTTTAGGGTTCCGTACATCCGATGAAAAAACGGAATCGTTAGGGGATCATTTTCGTGTCTATCTGTCTGTCACAGCTACTTTTTGAAGGTTATTTTTTTATAAAAAGTTTTATCAACTAGTTATGGACTAGCACAATTACCCTGAACGTATTTTCCATTTATGCAGCGTTGAATTAAAAAATACCACTCGTATTAAAACAGCTATTTTCAGACATTTCAAACATACAAGGTACTGGTTATGCAATATGAAGTAACAAGATACGACACAGTCTAAACGTCAAAGTATATTTATCAGTGGATCTGTTTAGCTTTTAGACTGTGATCGAGTATTAGTTTTGATAAAGGTAAACGATAGGCAATGATTATCTAAACGAGTGTAGTTTGTTATTTGGAATAGTTTCTTTAAAAGGCAATCCTTAATTGGGTGAATGTTATCTATCGTTTATAATAACATACCATAGCTGTAAAACCCGGCGGTGTCCGTGTCTCAAAGCCAATTCAGACTAGCCGTTCTCGGTTACGATTCACCGATCCGGTTGGGAGCTCGACCAATCAGGGCGTAGTCGTTCCCGATTGCGGTTCGGTTCGAGCGTTTAGGTTCAGCTCTAATTTCAACCGGACCGTTCGCAACCGTAGCCAGTGAGAACGCTTGCTGGAGTCACGTGACTAGCCACTTGTTTTTGTTGACGTTTAACTGCACATCAAACGTCAAATCATATTTCGAAATTGCGCATGCGCACCGAGAATAAACGTAGAACCGAATCGGGATAGTGTGAGCAGCCTAGATTAATCGAAAACCGAACCGGACCGGTGAATCGTAACCGAGCACGGCTAGTCTGAATTGGCTTTCAGATGACTTAACATTAGGGCAGCGGCTCTGATACTTTTTTGGCGACGGAACCCTTTGGAAACACTAGATATTTTACGGAGCCCTAAAATAATCAAAACCTAGTTCTATGTTCATTCTTTAATAAAAATCATACAAAAGTACGTTCTTTAATAACACTGTATTGATTCCACTCGAAATTGATAAAATTGTTTCCATTTAATGGGAGTATCAAGTATTTTTTTTTTATTTTTAATCAACTGTTTAAATCGGTGCTTCGTTCTTTAGGTAGTTATTATTTCGGTAGAGCCCTCGCAGAGCACATTTTAAGTATGGCTGCATTAGGGCATCCAGTTTCGACGTTTTCCGCTAACCTAGAATCTTGGGCATAAAGGAAGATCTCGAAAAATACCGAAAATCATCTCTGTAAAATTATTAGCGTGACAAACTTAATTTCTATTAAAATATTTGTTAATTAAAAGCGTCGTTGGATAAAGAGAGGTTATGAGATCTGAAATAAATTGCGTTTCAATATATTTTTTTTCTCTCTCTATCTCTCGCACATCCTTCTTTCTCGGTGTAAGTACATTGTACGTATTATTAAATACATTCTTTAGTTGGTTTTGGCATTAGTGCCGATGTCACAAAAATGGGATTTGAAACCTCATCGGTGCTACTTTAAATTAAACACAAACTGATTGATATGACTTAACTCCTAGTTCTTGTATTACAAACCCCCAGTTCTTCAAGGGAAATGCCAAAAATTTTTATTTATGGAGTTTTCAAGTTTTCTACAATTTTATTACCTCAGCGATAAACTTCGACTTAGAGGCTACAAAGCTAACTTCGAAGAGATTGGAACTTCGGGTTACAAAGTGTAATATGTTTTCACAGTACCTCGTAGGGAACAGAATTTAGTTCGAGCTATTGAGCTCAAATAATTCCTTAATAATAATAAGTCCTTTGGGTTTAAGTGAAAATGAATTACTAGTTTCTTCGACTTTATTATCACACATTAAAAATTGGCTGTGTTTTCGGAACTCAGCTGGCGCAGTAATGCAGCGCTTTATATACTTTTGTATACAACCTTCTCTTCAATATGCGCTAGTTATTCCTTTTATTAAAGATAGTATCTTATTTACGTATTTAAAATACAACGATCCAATAATCTTGGTTATTCATAAATCCAGATATGCCATAGTAATGCAGTGCTCTGAAAGCCTGCTGAATTTTCGAAACTGAACTGGCGCAGTTTTATAGCGCTTTGAATGTTTTTCTATATAACCTTCTCTAATCTAATCTTCTTCAACCCTTTCAATTTTCTGGGCGTTAGCATTGTTGAAGAGGTGTGACTAGGCGAAGTGAGGGCGGGAAAAGTAGGCTTGTGGAGTCTTTTTCCAAACAGACGGGATAACAATAATTGAAAAACCAAGCCATGGGCATCGGTGACGTAAGCAATCGACTCAACCAATCACAGAAGTGACCATGGGCGTTAGCATTCTTGAACGCGACTATAGACACTGTGTTGTCGAGCGTCTATAATCGACTATTCTCAGTCCTTCTTTTTTGTCGTATTTTTTTTTTCACAATCCCGTGAGACGTCACTTTGTTCGATTGTGGAATTTGTTGATTTTACAAAACTGGCCTAACTCCGACATATATAGCTATGGCCGCCGTCGATTTTCATTCTTTTCTCACGTATTCCATGCGCCACGCACTCTGCGGAGTGCGTGATCGGCATTCTAATTTTTGTGTAAAATGTGTATGAACAGTAGCGAAATCTGTGATCGGAATATTGAACGTATACAAGTATTAATGTGCAGGGATTCTCAACATTTCTCACTGCGAGACCATTTAGTTGAAATAGTATATCGTACACCTTATATGCTGGGTTGCAGAAAGGATTGTCAAATAATTAGTGTATTTGCCATATGGCAACATACACTATTGGCGTCGGTCGGATGGCGGGACCTAGGGGTCGGCCCAAAATTTCTCGACGTTTCATAGCCTCCCAAACACTTTGGCACCATTTTTAAAAATGTTTATATATATATGTATATATATATTTATATATATATATACGTATATATATATATATGTGTGCGGGAAATAACTTTCGAAAGAGTTAATTGATTTTAACGAAATTTGGTCCACGTGTTGAAATCCATCACCGCAACAAGCCTATTTAAAATGGGCGTAATCGGGTGATTTTAAAGGTAGTTTTTAGGGGTTGAAAAATGTTTTTGGGCCCCAAAATATCGAAAAAATTCTCAGAATCGTTTCAAAATTGACATTTAACCCTTTAGTAGTAATAAAAAAGTGTCCCTAAAATTTTAATAAAATCGGCCCGACAGGACCGCACTTACAAATTTTATGAAAACACTAGTTTGCAGATAGTGGATTATTTACTGAAAGTTGTATATAATTTAGTATAGAGGTTCGATTGATAATAATATTGCAATTAAGAAAAAAAAATTATTTTAAGGAGTGTATTAAGGAGTCAATTTTTTTATTTTGCCCAAAAACCAACTTAAGTTCGCATAATAAAGCCACACTGCCTGTATAAGCAAATACACTATATTGTCGGCAGGGTTTTGGCACTGTGACCGGGGTTTTTTTATTTTTTGACGCCGTTTGACATTATGGTAAAACGAGATATCTATAAAAAACAACCTATAAAATATTTGAGTACCACTTAATTATCAAAATCTTTGACAGTGCAATTTTGAAGAAGATCACTTCTGATTGTAGGCTGCGTTCAATTGTCATGCGGTTAGAGTACAGTGTTTATTTTACTTGACCTAATTTTACACCAGTAGTGTTAAATGGGTCATTTTACGACTGCTATACAGGCACGAATAACAGTTATTTTATAGGGTGTGTGCAGAAATTATTCAGGATACAAAAAGTACGTGTACAAGACAAGATCAGTGATGAATTTACGCCTAGGTCCGTGAGGCCCGGGCCTAGGGCGGCATGATTGTAGGGACGACAACATTTTAGAGACGAGAAAATTTCAAAAGTAAACAATGTCAGGACAGTTGAAATTTAAAAATTAATTTATCATCCGTTGTCCAAAGTTACGGTTCTGTGGCTTCATTCGTTGATTCAATAACCACTTCCACATAGAGCAAAAAGGGCACCATATCAGACAGGGCCTAGGGCGGCATCGAACCTAAATCCGCCATTGGACAAGATATACTTCAGTTTTGTGTACACGGCACACTGATTGGGAACCTCTGGGCTACCGTGTATATTGTATAGGTATGGATAATGTGTACTCATTTTATATATTTTGTTTACCTTCATTGTAGATACAAGGTTTGTATATTATTAAACGTGTTCTATTGATAAAATACATAAATTAATTATAAGAAAAAAATGTTTAAAATTGAAAAAGCAATATATTTTCGCACGTTAGGTAAATCGAAAATCGGTTTCTGTTTACTTTGTATAAATATCAAAATTTATTAACGTAAAAATCGAATGACAAAAAAACAAAATCCTAAAAATTATTTTTATACAAAAGCCAAGACATATTTTAAAAAATATTCATTTTTAGAAGACATTCAACTCGTCTGATTTTTTATCAATAATTAGAATCTTTAGAATAAAGCACGGTTCTCATTGATTCTAATCCGAAAACATATTAGCGGACATTCGATTTAGAAGATTTTTCAACTAAATGAGGTCTGGAGCGACATTTAATTTCGAGTCCTCTTTAATAATCAAATGTTCCCGGAGGTTCTTATGCTACGTCACTGGATATATTCATCGGTCTAAGTTGTACAAAAATTCGATTAAAACACGTCACAGTAATAAAATCATTGCAATTCGAAAATCATCTAAATCGATGGTCTCAATTTTGGCGATTCGAGAATAGCCGAGCATGTAGCGATACCGATACAGGTAATAAAAAATGAATTTTACAGCCACAGTTCGAAATTATAATAATAATAATAATGCGTTTAGCGTCCGTTTCTCGACTTTATGTCATAACAGACGCCATTCGCACCATTACTATTTTCCATTTACCACACTTCCCGTTATTTTTCTACATTTTTAAAACTTCAACTTATGTAATAGCAATGGGCGAATGAAGGAATTAAAGGAAATTAGGATAAAGTAGGCAATTTTTGATCTAGGAGTTTGATAGATAATCGGCCAGGGCCTCAAATAAAGAACCATCTCGATATTTATCTGGAATTAATTGAGGGAAACCATGGAAAACCTCAATCAAGATGGCCGGTACAGGAATTACCGTTTCTCGACGAGAGGCAGTAGGAAAAAGTGCCAGCCACATCTGCCCCCGCCGGGATTCACAGTTCGAAATTCCCCGATAGCATATTTTACAATCTGAAGTGGTTCAAATCGACCAATAAGAACCAAACTTTAAGAATCAAAAACGTTGCTCAGCAAGTTATATTATAACGAAGTCCAACTGCATTCCATTTTAATAATTTAATACGTATTATGTTATAAAAAAATACCGCTGTTTTGTCTTAGATAATTACTATAATTAATATATAAAGCATAATTATAGTAATTTAAGCAATGTAACTTCTGAATTTAACTTGTAGATCGTAACCAGATATTTCTTACTTGCAAGTTTGTATATAATGTTATGTAAATTATCTATCAATAAATATATGTTCGATAATCATTTTGTATCAAATTTAACGCCTGAGCTTTTTTATTCTATGCTAATTTTATTTATGGCTCCTAATTATTACCCACATATTTAATGAGGAACCCGCAACTGAAATTTGATGTAACTTTTATATTAATCAACCTATGCATGTCTTTCCACTTTTTGCTCGATTTTTAAAAATTATTTTAAATAACTATATTAAGGTTATTAGTCTACTAACAATTGCGTCCGAATTTTGTTGTAAAAAAATGTTCTAAGATTTTAAACATTATTGTAGAAATATATTTAATTTATAGTATTTAAACGCATGTTATCCACTATTATACTATGAATTATGTAATGATTTATGTTATGTAAGCTGCGTACATTGATATTGTAAAGATTGTGAGCGGATGCGGTGGATTAGAGTTCACATTGATTGTATTTCTGAATCGAATATACTTTATTTAATTTTATTATTTCTCAGAGGTGTTCTTTGTCGGTAGGAAATATATCCTTTAGTACTGCTGAAGTCTCTGAATAAAATTTCCACCCTATTATACTGCGTAACTGACCACTAGCGGTGAGAATGATTCGCAACGGTCCGCTAGTTCAAATATTATGTCCCATAAATCATTAATTTAATTTAAGAGAATAATAATTAAACACAAAATAATAATTAAATAATATCGATCGGTTTTTAAGCCAATCATAGACCGTAAGCTACCTTCCCACTGTAACATTAGTCATCATTTTTGTGCCACATTCTGTCTTCGTATAAAAATAGCACAATTATGCGTTTCTGGTTTTTGTTGTTCAACTGATTTATCAATAACATTTGAAACAAGAGAAACATAATAAAAAACTGCATGCAAAATCGCAAAATATGAATAAGAATAGTCAATTAACGGACGAAATATAACAGAGAATAGTTGTCAAATGTGCTGACATTAATTTAATAACAAAAAGATTAATAAAAAGTCGTCTTAAATAATGAGATTAAAAAAAATAGACAAGTTGTCGTATAAAGCTCTGGTGTCAATATGTTAATAATATCAGTTTCAGATCCGTATCATCAAAGTGTATGAATGATATTAAATGCAGTGATTTAAAACGTTGATTTTTATTAAATTTAAAATGTATACATTAGTCTACGGCCTAAGCATAAAGTTAAGTAGTTTCGGAATTTGCTTTCTACGTAATTTGTTTTCAAAGTTCTCTGCGTTTTCGGCACGGGTTAGACTGTATAAATTGAGCTGAAATTTTGAGCTACTCATTTTTTCAATATATAGAGCCATTTCTGGGGGTAGCAACTCAAAAAATTAATAATAACTATTATTATTTTAGTCCGATAGATACGGAGAAAATTAGCTGTGACACAAGCACGATAGTGATCTTACAAGCGTTCCGTTTTTACCGGATGTACGGAACCCTAAAAATGGACACGATTTTTAGTATTCGTGCCCTTTTGTCATAGCGTCACTTATGAAATAAGGAGGCTTTTAAAAACCGAAAGAATTCACCAATCACCAGAAATTCGCGTGGACAAATAAATGAACAAACTTTACCTGTTTTATATAAATAGTTAACTGTAAATTATTTTCTACTACTGCTAATGAGTAAAAACAAATTTTAATTTTTAGGCAGCTATTTAAAAACGAAGAATATACTATTATTACTATTTACTAACAGCGGGGGATCAATTAAAAGAATCAAAATATTCATCAGATACGTATCGTGTTTTTAGTAGAGTTGCATTTTATTTTGCATATTGTGGCTGTGTTTTGTTTTTTTTTTATCTTATTCACAAACGATCAAAGTTGACTTTGAAATGTCATTTCAGTGTTCGTAGCATAGAGGATGGGCCCATCAATTCATGCATTTTTTTAAACCCCAAACAACTATTTTTTAAGGAAAAATGAATTAGTAATCCAAAGTACAAAAAATAGTATATTACACCACAAGAGTGGAAAGTTGAATTTCCTGCACTGCGCCACATGATGCTCGAGGCGAAGTCGAGGGCATCATATGCCGCGCAGTGCAGGACTTTCAGCTTTCTGCACGTGTGGTGTATACTATTGTTCTTCATACTATGCCGAAAGAACGTTGAAATTTTCAGGATAAGATGTACTTAGTAAGCTTACCAAACACACCAAGTATCAAAAAAAACTCGGGTCGCAGTGCCACAACCCTGCCGACAATATAGTGTATTTGCTAATAGAGGCAGTGTGGCTTTATTTTGCGAGCTTAAGTTGGTTTTTGGGCAAAATAAAAAAATTTACTCCTTAATACACCCCTTAAAATAACATTTTTTTTCTTAATTGCAATATTATTATAAATCGAACCTCTATACCAAATTATATACAACTTTCAGTAAACAATTCACTATTTGTAAACTGGTGTTTTCATAAAATTTGTAAGTCTGGTCCTGTCGGGCCGATTTTATTTAAATTTTAGGGACACCTTTTAATTACTACTAAAGGGTTAAATGTCAATTTTGAAACGATTCTGAGAATTTTTTCGGTATTTTGGGGCCCAAAAACTTTTGTCAACCCCTAAAAACTACCCTTAAAATGCCCCAATTAGGCCCATTTTAAATAGGCTTCTTGCGGTGATAGATTTCACCACGTGGACCAAATTTCGTTAAAATCAATTAACTCTTTCGAAAGTTATTGCGCGCACACACATATATATATATATATATATATATATATATATATATATATATATATATATATATATACATATATATATAAACATTTTCAAAAATGGTGCCAAAGTGTTTAGGAGGTTATGAAACGTCGAGAAATTTTGGTCCGACCCCTAGGTCCCGCCATCCGACCAACGCCAATAGTGTATGTTGCCTTATGGCAAAAACACTAATTATTTAGCTTTTAAGCATTATGAGTCTTAGCAACCAAGTTCACATGAAAGATATTTTTAATTTGTTTGCCTCAAAATGGTGGACAACTGCAGTAGGTAATCTGTCAAATCTAGAGATCTCAGTAATTTATTCATGAACATCAGCGCTTTTAGTGTCCAAAGAATGAATTATCGTGAGCACTCGTTTTTGTGGATGCAAAAATCATGAAAAAGCCTCCGTATCACCTCCTCTTTGTCTTATTTCGTGGTTCGAACTACTAGAAAACCGTTTCGTCGTATTTTCGAACCGTCATAGTTTCGGTCTGGATAATGCTAAAACGCTGAATTTTTCAGAATAAGATGTCCTTAACAAACTTACCAAACACACCAAGTATCAATTATCTAGCTTTTAACAGTAAACCATTCTGAACTTGGCAACAAACTGCACATGAAATGTTTTTGATGGGATATCTTGTAATTCGTTTGCTTCAAAATGGTGGACAATTGCGGTAATCTGTCAGATCTAGAGATCTTAGTAATTTATTCAAGAACATCAGCGCTCTTAGTGTCCAAAGAATGGATTTATCGTGAGTACTCGTTTTTGTGGACGCAAAAATATGAACAAGCCTATTTTCACCTCTTTCATGTCTTATTTTTTGATTCGAACTATTAGAACACCTGTGAACAATGCCGTTTATTTACAACAAGTCAACAGACCATATAAACGGACAGTCCAGACAGACAGACTGACAGAGACACAAGATCTTTGGACCGTTGGACATGTTGACTGACTGATAGTATTTGACTTTATAGATTCATGGATACGCTCGAAAACCTACTGATAACTATTTACCTATAGTCCAAGAGCTCATGACACCCGTTTCATGAAGTGTTTGATTCAGGTAGTAATTTTATACAACAGTATATATAGGTAAGATTAGGTAAATGAGTGTTTGCCTGTTCTACCTGAGTACGCCAGGTACTGCGCATACAGGAAAGGTGTAAAAAAATATGTACCAAAAAGTCTTTGCTTCAAAAGCCAACAAGTACTATTCGAAAGTTAAGTTGATTTTAAATAAACAAATAAAAAAAACCCGGGTCGCAGTGCCAAAACCCTGCCGACAATATAGTGTATTTGCTTATACAGGCAGTGTGGCTTTATTATGCGAACTTAAGTTGGTTTTTGGGCAAAATAAAAAATTTGACTCCTTAATACACCCCTTAAAATAACTTTTTTGTTCTTAATTGCAATATTATTATCAATCGAACCTTTACAGCAAATTATATACAACTTTCAGTAAATAATTTACTATCTGCAAACTAGTGTTTTCATAAAATTTGTAAGTCCGGTCCTGTCGGGCCGATTTTATTAAAAGTTTAGGGACACTTTTTAATTATTACCAGAGGGTTAAATTTCAATTTTGAAACGATTCGGAGAATTTTTTCGGTATTTTGGGGCCCAAAAACATTTTTCAACCCCTAAAAACTACCCTTAAAATGGCCCGATTAGGCCCATTTTAAATAGGGTTTGTGCGGTGGTGGATTCCAACATGCGGGCCAAATTTAGTTAAAATCAATTAACTCTTTCGAAAGTTATTGCCCGCACACATATATATATATATATATATATATATATAAATATATATATATATATATACATATATATATAAACATTTTTAAAAATGGTGCAAAAGTGTTTAGGAGGTTATGAAACGTCGAGAAATTTTGGTCCGACCCCTAGGTCCCGCCATCCGACCGATGCCAATAGTGTATGTTGCCATATGGCAAATACACTAATGAGGCAGACAATTTTGGAAGGGTTAACATTAAACCAAAATACCCCAAAGTCGAATTTTAAAAAATGAAAAAATAAGTGATTGATTCACGCTGAAATTTTTACAGCAACTTTATTAGATATACTTAAAAATATTTGCAAAAAGCCAGATACTTTTTCGGGGGTTTAAGACTATTTTTGGAAAAGTGTTTTAAATCGTGCAGAAATACCCATAAGTAGGTTCCCAAAAATAGTCTTAAACCCCGGGAAAAGTGTCTAGCTTTCTGCAAATATTTTTAAATGTATCTAATGAAGTTGCTATAAAAATTTCATCGTGAATCAATCACTTATTTTTTCATTTTTGAAAAATCAACTTTGGGGTATTTTGGTTTAATGTTAACCCCTCCAAAAGTGTCTGCCTCATTTGTTTATTTATTTAAAATCAACTTAACTTTCGAATAGTACTTGTTGGCTTTTGAAGCAAACACAATTTTTGGCACATATTGTTTTAAACCTTTCCTGTATGCGTAGTACCTGGCGTACCCAGGTAGGACAGGCAAGCTCTCATTTACCTATACATCTTACCTATATATACTATTGTATAAAATTTCTACCTGAATCAAACACTTCTTGAAATGGGTGTCATGAGCTCTCCGCTTATTATATTCAAACCAGTTTACTAATAACACAAGTATATGGTAATTGTACTCTCGATTTGTAAAACAAACGATTTTTGAAATAACTACAAACTAGAAAAAATGTTTAGAATTTCTGTTTAATAAAACGGTACGTTGACATTAGTTATCTAAGTTTAGTGTAAACGGTCAGTTAATTACTGACAGGTCGGTTAACAGCCTCATAAAAATCACTAACTTATAAAATCAGAATTTCTTCAAGCTATAAGTCTGGTACTCTAGTCAGATATCTTTTAGTTTGTTACTTTAGCTAATTAGTGATTAGAATCATCAGTAATAATTAATAGCAGTACTCGTCCAAAACAGTTCTTCTCCACTAACAGGTATTAACTGTTCTTTAAAAACAAACATGTATTAAAAATAACATATCGAATGGCAATCTTCTGTTGTATTAGAAGTTTGGAAGGAGAGGAAGGAAAAGTAACTGTCAGGGATTCTTGAAAGTATGTGAAATATTTCTCATGAGAAAAAAAATGTCCTGGTAGTCGTGAGACTACTAGTAGACATGGAATTATGGGCAGACGTGATTTCATTAATCTTCAAATGGTTTCTCATTTCCGCTTCATTCAGAAAATTACTGCCCGTATCGTGAGCCTAAGATGCTACACATCAAAAAAATGAATAGATCAGAAGTTTCCGTAGGTACAAGCCCTCAATAACTCGTGATCCCGATATATTCACCTTTGAAGATAGATTTTTTTCTCTGAATAATTTTTATTTCTGTGGAAAAATCATTCATATCATAATTTTCCGATGCATTCTTTTCAAGAATATCAAAACAGTCTCCCATGACTTTTATTTTCCGGTAAAGAATCGAATCCCAGAAAAGTACATTGTACAGATGCTCGTCAACAAAGCCTGAATTTATATTTTTGGAATATTAGGATATAGCAGTCGGACGGCTAGGTAAGTAATAAAAGCCTTAAGAGTAAAAATGAATGTGACTCAATTTACCATAAAAATTGTCGGTAAATAATATTCAAAAATTCCTTTTAAATTACTAATAGAGATGAAAAATAAAAACACGGGGCGTATGAATCATGCATAATATAATAAGATAAAAATATAGAAGGTTGTTGAATGTTGAATAAGGGAGAGAATTATCCATATGTGAATGTGTTATGTACAAAGTCAAGGTCAAAACCAGAAAGTTGAGTGTTTGTGCCAAGACGACCCATGGACTGGTTTGCGTTGGACCAGTGTAAGATGTCAGAATGCTAGGGCTGCAACTTTCATCGATAGTTCTTTGTTGTGTATTGAAAGCGCATCTTTCGGGGACGAAAGTTGATTTTTTCATGCCAAAGCCGTAAAATAGGAGTCGTGCATGCACAGATCAAAAGTATTTTCAAAGTTTGTAGACTTTCACAACCGTCGTTGTACCAAATCTGCTTAGTTTCCGGGCTTGTAGGTCATAATCCATTGGTACTTGGACCTGATGTTTCGTCTACAACTACGGTAGATATTTTTATTATATTATCAAAGGCGGACGAAATGACATCTTTGGCGGCTCAGAGGTAAATGTGTCGATGACTGGTGTGTTCTCTGCTCGGTCGTAGATCATACTTCCTACTAGGACCGAGCAGAAAAGACTCTCATTACCGCTTTTGATAATTTCTACCACAGTTGTAAATGAAACGTCAGGCAGAAATACCAATAGAACAAGGCTTACAAGCTCGAAAACTAAGAAGATTTAAAGTATTTCCGTTCCTTGGAAAACAATCTATTGTTCTACATGACAGGGAGCTTGACAATGACATTAGACTGTTCCTATATGTATAAAAACTGTAATTATATAATAAAAATCTAAAGTGTTTGTCATATAAATTTTTTTAACAATGCTTTCTGCAACCCAAGCATCAGTTTGTAGTAATTTAACACATCCCTGACTTGTGATGTCGCGTATACTTTAATGCAGAGGACCAAGTCATCTTATACGTTCGCAGAGGGCCAACGTTACTATAAAACCCACAAGCTATGGGCTGGGCTCTTCGGTTGATCGTTCGGGCCATTGCCTTCACTTCTTACACTCAGTATAAACTAAGTCCATCTATTCACGCATGTACGCTACGACGCGCTGACCCGATAGCGTATTCACAATGCGTAGGTACTACAAATCGTCAACAAAAGAACCGGTCAAGTGATGACCGAACTCGCGCGGAGAGGGTTCCGCAAGAAATTTAGGGATTTTCCTAAAATATGAATTTTTTTTTTCAAAATTTTTACCGAACGGGGTAGAGTAGTGGTGACAGCACTAGACTCGCATTCGGGAGGTCCGGGTTCGAATCCCAGCGGGGGCAGATGTGGCTGGGATTTTTTCCTACTGCCTCTCGCCGAGAAACGGTAATTCCTGTACCGGCCATCTTGATTGAGGTTTTCCATGATTTCCCTCAATTAATTCCAGATAAATATCGAGATGGTTCCTTATTTGAGGCCATGGCCGATTACCTATCAAACTCCTAGTTCAAAAATTACGTACCTTATCCTAATTTCATATGATTCCTTCATTCGCCCATTGCTATTGCATAAGTTGAAGTTTTAAAAATGTAGAAAAATAACGGGAAGTGTGGTAGATGGAAAATAGTAATGGTGCGAATGGCGTCCGTTATGACATAAAGTCGGGAAACGGATGTTAAACGCATTATTATTATTTTTTCAAAATTTTACGTTTAGTAGTTTCGGAGATAAGGGGAGGATACTCGACTTTTGTATATTTTCTTTAATAAGTATCTTTTAAGAAAAGATAAAAAAATATACACATTTGAATTTTTCATAACGACCTCATTTAATACGTCTCTTGAATTATTTTTCTTATTGGGCCCCCAAAATTAGCTCCCTATATCGGAATTCGTTTATTTACGCTATACGTTCGTGATTGGATCATCTATGTGTACCAAATTTTAACTTTTTTCATCAAATAGATTCGGAAAAAATAAGCTGTGGCAGACAAAAGTGTTTTTTCATCGGATTTATGGCATTCCTAATGCTTCATAAGCTTACTAAATGCTTACTAAATAAGCAGCAAGTCTTTAGGCAACCCAGACACTATTTTCGGGATTTAAGACTATTTTTGGGAACTTATTTATGGGTATTTTTGCACGACTTAAAACACTTTCCCAAAAATAGTCTTAAATCCCGGAAAAAAGTGCCTGGCTTTTTGCAAATATTTTTAAATATATCTAATAAAGTAGCTATAAAAATTTCAGCGTGAATCACGTATTTTTTCATTTTTGAAAATTCAACTTTGGGGTACTTTGATTTAATGTTAACCCCTCCAAAAGTGTCTGTCCCATTTTTTTCATTATGTAAACTCAATTTAACTTTCGAATAGTACTTGTTGGCTTTTCAATCAAACACTTTTTGGCACATATTTTTTAAACCTTTCCTTAATGCGTAGTACCTGGCGTACCCAGGTAGGACAGGCAAACGCTCATTTACCTATACATCTTACCTATATATAACTATTGTATAAAAATTCTATCTGAATCAAACACTTCATGAAACCGGGTCTCATGAGCTCTCCGAGTAATATAAGGGTCCTGTTTTTTTCATCGGATTTACGGAACCCTAAAAAATTGCTAAAATACAGCCCGGCTGTTAGAGTGATGTCCATATCTTATACAATTTTATTGAGCAAAGTAAAGCGATATACGCTGTTTTAAAATAACTGTTATAGCTAACACAAACACATTGAAACGAATATAACGATATAAATTTATATACTGTACATAATATAAGTATACTCACGTATTACCTTTTTATTGACCGACACCAAAGTGTCTGAAAACTGAAAAAAAAACGCCAGTATTTGCTGAATTAATCGTTGAATTTATATTTTATTTTGACGGAACATAAAAAAATTAACCCATTATTTTACTGCATTTCAATAAACATCTAAACTATTTCTTTAATCTAAACACACTAATAATATATTTGCATGTTGGTAACATGAAATAAATTAAATTCTTTTATATTGTTATTTTATTTTTCTTATTAATCCCAAAGGGTATCTAATTCCACGGAGCTGAACTCTTATAAGTTGCGTGGAGATCGAGTGATGGCTACGGTGAACGTCAAGAAATTATAAGATTAAATTTTTGTCATTTTTGTCTTAAGCATTGTAAATTTTTAATTCGAATCTGTTCGAAAAATAATTGATCGATTCAAATGATATTTTTTAAAAACTGTGTATATGCGTATTTAATAATTTTTCTACGCATTTTAATCAAAATTTAATTTGAAAAACGCCCTTTTTCTGTGTAGATCAAGCATTTGTTTTTGTGTGAACACAATCTAATGTTGTACATGACAGGAAATTTGAATGCGACATTATACTGCTCTTGCATGTATGAAAACTGTCATTTTATATTCCGAAAATAAAAATTGTAAAGTGAAAATCAGCTATATTTTGTTTGTAGTGTTATATGTTAACGCTCGCTATCACATCTTGTATGATAATACCTTCCATTACAAACAAGATACACGATCGAAGTGTCAAAAATATTACAAGAAAATACATATAAAGTGAAAATTAGCTAGTTTATAGGAGGTATATACCAAAAATGTAGTATGTATCTTGTTTGTAATGATATTATCATTCGAGTGACTGTTAACGCTCGCAAATCGCTTGTGTTAACACTATGTCACCGCTCGTATGATAACACATTCCAATACAAACGAGATACACAATTGAAGTGTCAAAAATATTACAAGAAAATAAATATAATAAGGAAGTGAAAATCAGCTATTTTATAGGAGGTACGTGTCAAAAATGCAGCATATATCTTGGTTGTAATGATATTATCATTTGAGAGACTCGTTAAATCGCTCGTGTTAACACTATGTCACCTGTCGTACGATAATACCTTTATAAACAAGATACACAATCGAAGTGTCAAAAATATTACAAGAAAATACATATTACAAAGTAGGAGGTACGTGCCAAAAATGTAGTATGTAAATTCGAGAGACTCTTTAAATCGCTCGTGTTAACACTATGTCACCTGTCGTATGATAAGACCTTTCATTACAAACGAAATACGAGTACATTTTTAGCCGCCTCCTGTTATCTTATATTTCGTGGACCTATGCAGATAAACGAACGTCTACAGTACATTCAAATTAAACGATTGCATGTCAACAATAAATAAGTTAAAAATGAATCAAACGAGCGCGAGAGAAGGGGTGGCCAGTTTTAAGTAGATGAGATGATGATGATGATGGAAAAAGGTAAAATAAAATTTTGCGGTATCTTTCTACCAATTCCATTTCATTTTACAACGCACTACACTGCACATTTGATAAGCACTACGCACGCTATTGTACTGCACCGTCTAACCGACAAAATCAATTTAAAAACAAACACCAATGACGGTTAGAATGTGATTTTATTGAAAAGCAGCTGTTCTGTTTTTATATTTCCTTTTGTAAATTATTTTAAATTACCGTGATTTTGTCACAACTTTTTCTGTACGCGTTTTTATTTTGTGGTCACGAACTACCAGACTTATCTGGGCCTAGTACCAATTCAATTTTCAGTTCAATTCAATTTATTAGCTGCAAAGGAGACCTTAGTCTCAGAAGCGTAGCGTGCCTTGGCGGGGCCCCGTATACAAATTTGTTTGGGGGCCCTTCCCCCGTATGTGACTTAAACGGGGAAATCCCGTAGCCCGCGATAACCAATGTAGGGTGTTGTCAACTTTTAAACGCACGTTTTACGTGGGAAAAAAAGAAATTGCTTTTTTTGACTTAATTTGTCATTTCTGAAAAAAAAATTGGGAAGTTTTTATTAATTTTTGCTTACGCACGTTGGGGGCCCCCGTGGCCCGGGGGCCCCGTATAATTGATACGGCAGATACGGCGGTAGCTACGCCCCTGCTTAGTCTATTACATAGTCAAGTACAAAAGTATGTACACTTCCTACTCTTGACTCCGCTTAACACTTTCAAAAATAGTGCAAAACTGTTTAGAATAAATTTTGGTCCGACCCGTAGATCCCACCATCCGACCGACGCCAATAATGTATGTACCACATGGCAAATACACTAATAATTACAAGAGAACGAAAGTTGGGAGAAAAATCACTAGTGAAAACTAATCATTGTTACATTGTAATGTCAAAAGACATTGTATTATGTAGATTCTGTAAGCAAAATAATTACGTCGATAACAGATATACGGGCTGTTTATGCAAAAATGTTAATGGTTTCAGTTAAGCATCATGGTATAACAGATAAAGGTTTATTAGACAGCTATTAACAATAACGGAATAATTAATATATTTTTTTGAAATGTCTTTTTTGCCAACCGATCATAATTAATATAACAACAAAAGTCATTCCAGCGATACCAAACGTGTAGAATTTATAAAAACTATAAAACGAGCGGTTCTCAACATCTTGTGAACTGTAAAAAGATTACTTTATGATTTTTAAAATTTTTTATTGGATATTCATTGAACAAAACTATAAGATCTAAGAAACTTGTTTTGTATTTTTGTGTTATACCTAGACGCAGTCGAGTTTTTTATTATTTCATATTTTTTTTAGTGTTTTCACAACAGAGGTTTCATTCGTCTTCATGTGAATTATATTTATTGTTAAGTTACAACTAAATTCAAATAAAAAAATATAAACCAAACCCAAGTATCGTTTATTAATCAAGTTTGAAGAAAATATTCACTGCTCAATATCACACGACCTTCCGTGTGAACTTATGACTCCGTCTGCTTCTTTGCTAAGGTTATACATCTCTTCTTTTATCTGTTGTATTGATCAGCCATCGATCATACGACACGAATGCAATAACCACACATACATAAGAAGTTAAATGTGTATATTGTGTATGCGAAGAACATTGGCTAAGAATAGATCAAAAAGAGAAGATTATTTGAAAAGCCACCGTTTTTCAATCACTGAGATTACGAGACAATATCGAGGTAGTGCCTACGCCCAAACTGTACTAATCTACATTTTTTAAGTTCATCCATTCATAAATCATAAAACATGTTGAAAGTCGCATAACATATGATTATTAATGGAATGGCATATCATTATTGTATTAAAATTACATTTCATACACATAAATAAATATTTAAATAGCTCGTTATTTTTGCGTAACTTTATTACAAACATACTCACAACGTGCATGTGTCCATTCGCACCCAGTAGTACACATTTCCGTAAAAGAATACAGTGTGTCTCGGACGGCGTGTATTTTCGAAGGAAAGCTTCTTTTGGCATAGCACGATAAAATCGATTTATGAGATTAAAAATGTAACGAAACGTATACCGTATACAATAAAAATTTTTTTTTTTTATTTTTTCACGGGAACTTATTAATTATAATGGACGTGAACAATATTGAGAATAAAAATTAGAGTTTAAAAAAACTAAAACAACACGCTTTTACGAACTAAGAAATGCAAAATAATTTCATAACAAAATTAGCTTTACTGTAAAAAGCGTGGAGTGCTTAATATTGCTAATAAATTTTTCATTTACTAGCTAATTGTAAACGTAGCTATTATGAAAATTTAACTAGATAGCACTCCACGCTTTTACAGTAAAGCTAATTTTGTTATAACATTATTTTGCATTTCAAACAGAGATGAAAAATGTTTTCAAGTCGAATGCGACTATGTAGAAAAATAGTTTAAGGCTGTCGGAACGCTCTGAATGTAAGCCAAAAATAGAACTTCGGCTGTCAACTGATTGTATTCTTTCTGTGTAAGGAAGATAAAGGACAAATCTAGGTCTCTAATGAACTACTTTTGTAATTTATGTACGATTTACTAGAAAAAAGTTGGCATTAATTATGCCAAAAAAACACACGTTTTCAACGTCACACTACGACCTTATTCGTACTTATTTCACAAAACTGTTCCATCACAAACCTAAAATGACTCTTCCTTTTTCGAAAAAGTTTTTTAAATCTTCAAAAGATTTCCAAAAATTAGAGTAATCAGTTGACAACGGCACCCTTGCAATAGCATTTTTTAGCCTCGTAGTGGGCACCAGCCAAAAATTGAAACGTGCGGATGATTAGATCGAGACAGAGCTAAAGATGGTTACACCCACTATATGTCTTTTGCCTACCTCGCCTCTTACCGCTGGGTCTCAGCACAAACTGTATGAAAATGATCCAACACTGTTGAGTCAAAGAATAAATAACGATATATTTTTTAACCAAAAACTTCTTTTTTATTGTGTTCTCAACATAGAGAAACTTACTTTCTGAATACTCCTCGTATATTGTGTAGTTTAGAAGAACTAAGCAAACGCGAATAGCGACATTATTTTATACTATTTATAGAAGCATTCATTGGAAGGGTTGCACGGTTTTATATACGATAAAATAGACACCTTGTATATTATATTAAATCTATTGCAAAAACATTATGCTTGCATAATGAACAAGAATAACACTACCCGTTCAAAATGACAGATTTTAATAACCTATAAAGTTTAAACAACATATTTGAAAATCATTACCGCGCATTGCATGTTTTATGAGTTTTTAGACGCCATACTAAAATTAACAATTATTTATGTTTCTCACAAACATCTGTATTGTTTTGTTTGTGACTGCAATAAGTCTATTTTTGTCATAATATCATGCTGAAAATACGTACTTGCTGCTTCGATTTTAAAGCAGAAAGCCTAGAATAACATGCATGCCGTCTGTCACGGCGGGCCGAAACAGTTTTCTCGTCTACACTAATACGAAAGTACGTACTTTCGACCGGGTATGGAAAAAAATAGTATACATCATACGGCCAGAAAGTTGAAATATTAAATATTAAAAACTAAAGAAGTTAAGTTTATAAGGGTGAGGCTCATTATAATTTTTTTGATTTTTTTTTTATTTATTTTTTTTAAATTTTAAAATGCGTAGTTTAAAAAAAATTAAAGAAAATATACAAAAATCTAGCATCCCCCTCCTTATCCCTGAAACAACTGAGTCCAAAATTTTGTCAGTGTAGTTATAGTAACTGAAGTGACGCAAAAATTCTGAACTCTATACTGTCGACATTTTTCAAAAGAACCAAACGACACGGAGAGTTTGTAGTATTGTCAGAAATGTTTTTAAATTCAAATATTTAATCATTCACTTTTAACTCAATCGTTGTATTTCAATTTCAATTTACAACTGCAGCTTATAATAATTTTAATGTAGTCACAATTTAATACAATTACGTAATCTTGAAACACTTAAATAATAAACTTATAACTAAAAATCATTCCATTACAGAGTTTGCCTACAGAAATGTAAATTAATATTATTTCTATTGCCAAAATAATAAAAGAGATGTCAAACGTGTTTTTTTACCGAATATTTTTTTTTAAATAGTGATAATTTTCAAGTTTCTACTTCTAAAATAAACCAATCAATATCACAGTATGTAACTTTTAAAATATTTAATAAAAAACATAAAAGTCTTATTATTTTATGGTAATAGGTACATTTACCTTAAAACACACCGCATACTGTGAAAAAAATGCGTACATTATAATTATTCTCTAAAAATGTATTTGTTAAATAAGATTTTTGTGAATACAAATTCTACTGGAGGGGACATTATTCTATATTTCTCACCTGTTAAATAATCATTTTCACAGCAAAACTATTTTTCGGGAAAAACAATTCTTAATCAAACAATATTAGGCTTACTTTTTATTGCATGAAACACTAAAGAGCTTGTTAAAAAAGTGATGCAACCGAAAATACCGACTGTTTTGAAAAAAACCATAACAGAAAAACAACGTCAAAAATAATTTGTTCAAGTCTTTGACATTGTCGTAATAATGTTTTAAATGACTCAAGGTGATGAAATTCTGATCTTACATGGCATCGGAGACTCATTGAAGTCAAACCAGAAGACATCATTCTATATCAACAATTTAATGGGTGCATTTACCTTATAGGTAAGACTCTACCGCGTCCCATTAATTTTCAAATGAACAAGATTAAAATTTTTCTCACTAAAAATCGGTACGAATACCATGAATGGTGTTCCAAAATTATTCCAAATCTTCTTGGTTTCCGGGTCCATTGGTATTTCTACCTGATGTTTCGTCTACAACTGCGACAAACATTATCAAAGGTGGTGTGGTGAGCGATGTGTTCCTTGGCTACTTACGGGTGTGTTGATGACTGGTGTGTTTTCTTCCTACGTGGCGCGATTTAAATAAGAAAAATTGCAACGTAAATTTGTGATGTTTTAATATTATTACCATCATTCAAATCAGGGGCGTAGCTACCGCCGTATCTGCCGTATCAATTATACGGGGCCCCCGGGCCACGGGGGCCCCCAACGTGCGTAAGCAAAAATTAATAAAAACTTCCCGATTTTTTTTATTTCAGAAATGACAAAAGTCAAAAAAAGCAATTTCTTTTTTTCCCGCGTAAAGCGTGCGTTCAAAAGTTGGCAACACCCTACATCGGTTATCGCGGGCTGCGGGATTTCCCCGTTTAAGTCATTTACTTCAACGGGGGAAGGGCCCCCAAACAAATTTTTATACGGGGCCCCGCCAGGCACGCTACGCTTCTGATTCAAATACATTAGTTTTTTTATCTGTAATTTCTCCTTCTGTGACAAAATCTTCTTTAGTAATGGCCGCTTCACAAGCTATTGTCACAGAATTTCCAGTGAATGTTTTTTACTTTTTCCCCTTGTAAACACAGCACATCGGCATTGTTAACGATTTATTGTTTCAAATAAACTTATTTTGTTCACACTGCTATGAACTATTCATAGATTGAAGTCGTTATTTAGCTGGCGCCCCTAACGGTAAAATTTGGCAGTACCCATCTCCATTGGAGATGAATGAAATGCAGTCCGTACGATCATTATTACTGGCCACTATTTCTAAGTAGCACCAAATAATCTGGATCATTATCGTTTGGATGATCTTCCGAACGAGTGATATGGGATGAAATTATAGCAGCGGTAGTTCAGACGCGAGACGCATTAATTAAATGTGTAAAATTCAACTGTGCTATCATAATAAAGCCCGCTAACATCATTACTAACAATCTATAAAATAACAGTCGAAGGCACGTCGATAAAATAGAATAGGATGAGTCTTTGAAACTTTGTGGTGTGACTGTTTACCAGCTGTTCAATATGCTCCCTTTGTCAGCCGCATAACTCTATATTACGAGCTCTAATTTCTATGAAAAATTTTAACCAATCTTTAATGCTAATGCTTACAAAGTAAACTAGAAATAATAATAATAATAATGCGTTTAACGTCCGTTTCTCGACTTTATATCATAACAGACGCCATTCGCACCATTACTCTTTTCCATCTACCACACTTCCCGTTATTTTTCTAGTTTTAAAACTTCAACTTATGTAAAAGCAATGAGCGAATGAAGGAATTATAGGATTTTAGGATAAGGTAGGTAATTTTTGAACTAGGAGTTTGATAGGTAATCGGCCATGGCCTCAAATAAGGAACCATCTCGATATTTATCTGGAATTAATTGAGGAAAACCATGGAAAACCTCAATCAAGATAGCCGGTACAGGAACTATCGTTTTTCGGCGAGAGGCAGTAGGAAAAAGTCTCAGCCACATCTGCCCCCGCTGGGATTCGAGTCTAGTGCTGTCACCACTACTCTACCCAGCTCGGTGTTGTAAACTAGAAATTTGTACCATTCTTCCCATATGACTTTTAGCCAAGTTTTTACAGCGTATTTGATCTAAATAAACGATTTAAATTCAAACAATAACGAGAAAAGCACCAGTTCTGTACACAAAAAATTAAATTTAAAAAAAACTTATTGAGTAGGCCTTTGTCAGTATTCTTAGGACAGGTTTGCAAAAAAAGAAACTTTAAAATGTTAATTTGCCTTGTCGTAATTCGAAATCTCGTGACACGCTGTAAAGAAATATTGACGAATATCACGTTTTTTTTATTCAATTTTTAGGCAAAAAATATGTTTTTTTCAAAGTAAGCCAAATTTTGCGATACTTAATGCTTAATCATAGCTAATAAAACGAACAGGTCGAAATTTCCCGAGAAATAATTTTATCTGAGGGATCAGTCCACCTTAGATAATTAATCATATGGAACCGAGCTGTGCAGAGTAGTGGTGACAGCACTAGACCAGCATTTAGGAGGTACCAGGTTCGAATCCCGGCGGGGGCAGATGTGGCTGGGACTTTTTCCCACTGCCTCTTGCCGAGAAACGGTAATTCCTGTACCGGCCATCTTGATTGAAGTTTTCCATGGTTTCCCTCAATTAATTCCAGATAAATATCGAGATGGTTCCTTATTTAAGGCCATGGCCGATTACCTATCAAACTCCTACTTCAAAAATTACATACCTTATCCTAATTTCCTATAATTCCTTCATTCGCCCATTGCTCTTACATAAGTTGAAGTTATAAAAAATGTAGAAAATAACGGGAAGTGGTAATGGTGCGAATGGCGTCTGTTATGACATAAAGTTGAGAAATGGACGTTAAACGCATTATTATTATTATTATTAATTAATCGTATGGGAATCGAAAGACCTGGTAGAATTACCGTCTTTGTAGAGGAACTTTTGACACATCGGTATAATGAATATGAATACATTAATATTCCAAAGTCTGGTCAGAGTGGAATGTTAATATGGTTTAGGCAGATATATTAACAGACACTGGATTCTATAACACGGTGATCAAAGCAGAGACATTAACAAATCATCGTATATTCTATATAACTGTTACAATATTAACAGTTATTCAAAACCCACATATTATTTGTATGTCGCACACTATTCTAATTATTCATCTATTTCTTTTGTTTATTTTTTATAAACACTGCTTCTTTCGGCTTCATTTGTGCTCGCTTGCGGAACGCATTTTCAAGAAATCTGACGACGTTCGATTAAGATTATGAAAGAAAGAAAGATTGTAAATTATAGACGCTAAACAGCTGAGGTCATCAGCGTCGATTATACAGTGCATTTCATTCAAAACGCAACATACATAAGTTTGGAAAACATTAATGCATTATAGAAAATCGTTCCACATAAAATGCGACATAGATTCTGCGCCCACGGGAGGTACTAGAAGACTCAGAGTTCGATATTATTTACACCTTCGTACCTTAGTTTTTGAGAAAGTTGCTGCAAACTAGCACTGTTTTGTGATGCAACGTTAACTTACAAAATCATTGTTAGAAACAATCATTGTTACAATGCTAAATTAGAAAAATTTATTTTTTATCCACTGTCATCGTCGGGACTCAAACCCTAATCTTTTCACTTTCGCGGCGGAATGAGTTATCAATTACTCTACGGTGCGTTGTTTCAACAGTTAATTCATCATAATAAAGCAAATTGTAACATTAAATTCACTACATACGACAGCTGACTTTTAGCTAGGTAACGCATATATTTATCTAGCGTACAAAATCATGTCGAATTAACGTCAGTCGTCAATGAATCGCGGACGGAAAGCCTTCTACTGAACACGCTTAGTGAGATAACGTTGGATTACAAAACCGTGCTAGTTTGGAGGCAATAGTGTTTCCTACTGAATACGCATTCGAAAAAGGAACGAAGTAGCGAGCAACCAATCACAAATAAACTGTAAATTCATGACGCCTACGGCTCACCGTTGGAGAGTTTTTGTGTGACGGACAGATCCGATTATTTTCTATTTTATAGTTGAGTTTTGATCGCGAGTGTATTATCTACATTGGAATGAATTATTTTCCAATTTCAAGTTTATTCCTCACTGTACACAAAATAGAGCACCCCGCGGAGTTGTTTTGAGCGACCGTGTTACAAACCTTTCGCTGTTTAAATAAAAGAACAAAAAAATTCAAAGAATATTATTCACGCTGGATTAGATTAAATTTCAACATTTAATTTATCAAAACGATAATCTTGTTCTACCGACTTGTTAGGGCATACAGTTTTGATTTTTAAATTAAAAATAATAAGTATATACGTATTTATACCGTCAGACATTTAAAACGTTTTTTTTATTCCAATAAAAATTTGCATACTTAGTTCGGCCTTCAAAGTGACCTGTGAATTCAAACGAATTTTTTGCACACTCCCCTATAAAATATCTGCGTTTTATGCCTGTATAGCGGTCGCTAAATAACCAATTTAAACACTAAAACAATAAATGCTATCTTACCAACCCTTGGCAGCTCACAGGTAAGTTGGTCAATGACTGGTGTATTCTCTGCTCGGTCGTAGTTCGTACTTTTTACTACGACCGAGCAAAAAACACACCTTTAGTCACCAACCATTGACACAGTTACCTGTGTGCTACCACATCGCCTTTGATAACGTCTACAACTGCTGTTGCAGGCATAATGGCAGGTAGAAATATCAATGGGCCAAGAAGACTTGAAATTTAGCATCAGTATTGAGATATGACGAGAAACTACTGTTCGATTCCAATTATTCTTGGTTTCTGGGCTTGTAGGCCGTGGTCCATTTTCATTTCTACCGGAAGTTTCGCCTACAACTGTTGTAGACATTATCAAAGGCAATGTGGCAGCAGGCGAAGTGTCTTCCCTGGTGTCGATGACTCGTGTCTAAGCGTGAGTGTGTTTTCTGCTCGGTCGTAGTAGGACGTATGGACTACGACCGAGCAGAGAACACGGTGTACATAAAAGAATGTCTACCGCAATCGTAGACGAAACGTCAGCTCGAAATACCAATGGACCACGGGCTACAATTCAACAATAAACAAGAACATTTGGAATCACAATAAATGTTTAACAGACACTGGTGTAGATGATATATTAGTAGATGAGAGGTTCGAGCTTAAAATGTGGGATGATATAATTCCATCTCTGGTTACCACTTGACATTTTGCAACACTCGAAACACATCTTCACTTTTGCTATGAGTTAATACCCATCGAGTTATCGTCCACAAAAGCCTTCGCGAATCCAACGACCCAACTCAAACATACAATGCTATTGTTCGTCGTTACTCGACAATACAGAGCTGACCGACTAGTTTGACACAGTTCATTAATACCGCAACTATTATAATCAGTGGTGTTTTAGATGAAATTGTTAGCCAACAATAAATGCTTAATTGCAAATCTCTCACATTACAACTTTAAATGCGAACATATCGTTCAGACTATGGAGGGGTACATATAAGGACCATCTCAATGTTTGAACAAACTGCATCAAATTAAGATGGCGCTGCTGTTCTGAATTTACAATTTTTGTATGGTGACATTTATTTTGTACTAATAAACTAATAATATTGTTGAAGAGTTCATATTAGATTGGTCTTTTCACCTGATTCTTTTTACCTGATTGTTGAAGAGTCTTAAGTAAAAAATTGCAATTTCAAAGCAAAAACTGTAAAAGGTATTACACAATAAATTGTAAAGTGCGATTACAATACAATTGGTACACTCAGCGCCATTTTGTTGCTATTTTTATGTAACCACTTATCTTCGAAACTACCCAACCCAAAATTTTGAAAAAAATACGGCATATAGGGGCTCACTCGTAGTTTACAGGAAAATCTAAACGAAAATCTGAAGTCAAAGTTCTGACGGAAAATGGTACGAAACCCTGTCCTCGCGAGTTCGACTTGCACTTGGTCGATTTTTCAATCTCTTTTTATTTGATAAACCGATGACGAATCACTTCATAGCCCTATTTTTCTTGATGTAACCGTTTTATTTGACTATTATGAATGAAACCATAAAGCACCATAATCAGCCGCAAAAATCAAGTAGGTAAATAAATAATGTAGAGAAATCAATAAGTATTGAATGTATTGAATGGCGATTATAAGGGAGGGGTATCCATTGACGGTATTAGCAATGTTTACAATAAACCAGGGGCTCAACTCCGTTAATCTGACAAACAGGCAGCATAATAATACATGCTCTGCCTTACTTCCAATACCAATGCAAGCAAACAAGTACCTACAGGGTTCGCAAATATCTTTATTAGACGAAGTGCAGCATATTCTCGAACGCACTGCCGTCAATTATTTAAAAAAATCAGTTTACTATTCTTTTTCTAGAATGTGCAAGATTTGTTAAGTCAAACTATAATTGTATTGGAAATTGTTGCGTCCATATATTTTCAAACATATACAATTAAGTTAGCAGGAAAGTGGACAAATTGATGTATATCAATAAACCAATTATTAATTTAGCGACGTTTCGGTCATTTATTTGATCGTCATCAGGCATCTATAAAGTACAGCACATGTTAAAATTAAGTACACAACTAAATATACAAAAGTTTACAAACACATCATATTTATTAATATGCTGTTTGTAAACTTTTGTATATTTGTTGGATAAATATTGAAATAGAATTATAAATCGTTGTGAATTAGCAACATGGTATTCTCTAAATTTCTAGAATGGTTTCTTTAAGTTTTTGATTTCGTGCTTCTGTCCTAGCATTGGTTCCTAAATTGGGCAGGAAATCCTTTTTATTAAAATAAAGGGAAGGCACTTTTTTGTATTTGTTTTGTTAAGAAATAATTTCATTTTTGAATTTGAACTGAAACTTGACAATAACGGAATTTTAGGAAACGCCGACTGTTTATGATCCGACGCCTAGGTTCCGCCATCCGACCAAAACCAATAGTGTACGTGCCAATGTACCATGTATGCGGTATGTGTCATGTGAACGTACGGACATAGGTAAAACGGTTTATAAAGTACAAACCAGTAGTTGTTATGTACAACAATGTCATGTCATGTACCCAAAGTCAACTTGCCCTTTATAGGGTTCTGCAATGGAAAAGCCGCTTTTATTGCTTTCGAATAGGTTTGTTGTTGCCTCTTTTATCTTGTCTTATACGAGGTACTGTTCAATAGTAGATTATCTTGTTCGCAAACGAAAATATTTTGACGAGCAGTCATTTTAGCGCCCGCTCACAACGGACGCACAAGATTAAATAAATCACCATAGAAGTATAACGTTCTATTACGAGCTTTACTCATTCTTGTGACGGTGCTCGGTTAACCTGAGATTCTATCCTGAAACGGCCAGTGTTGTAACATCTCGAGTGTTAGAAGGTTTGCGCAAATTGTTTCTTATGCGTCGGATTTAATAGTAAAACAGATTTTTTAAAAACAAAACCGTAACTAAATAAATTAATAAGGTATATATATATATATATATATATATATATATATATATATATATAACACCTACTTGTGATTGGGATACAGCAGGAATCAACAGTATATAGATTTTGCGAAATGGAGGATGAAACAGCCACCCATATCGTGTTCGATTGTGAGGCCTTAACCTACAGAAGGATAGCCATCTTTGGCACAGGACAATCTAGTAGCCAATCTTCTGGAACTCATAAGAAGATCCAGATTATTTGCAGACTAGATCCAGTAAAAGGAGAAGCGCAAAAATCCTTTTAGAATGTGGATCATTTGGGCCAAGAGACCACCCCATTCTATTTTAATCTTTAATCTTGGAGCCAAGGTCACTAATTCGTCCGTAGATGCATCAAAGGCAGCGCCTGCAAGTTATGCTTCTGGTTTATACTATTTTATTCGTGAAGCTACGGGACAGAACTGCACGTTTACATAGAATTTTTAACGCCCCTAGTAGAAACCTGACGGCGACTTTTTAGTTTTTGCACAAAACAAATCTATCCATATATAAAAGCACGTAAAAGTACCTCTTTAGTGACAACTAGTTGTTGCGGTCTGCGATATTTTATAGAACTAAATAGCCTCGCGCCGACTATTTCACCTATAAGGTAACTTTTAAACCAGGGTTTAGTTAACTGACTTCAGTCTTTCCAGCTCATCAGTGTCTGATAGAACCTATTTACAGTCAATCAACACAAAATATGCAAATGAAAAAACGGGTCGCAGTGGCAAACCCTGCCGACAGTATATTTGCTAATATAGGCAGTGTGGTTTTATTGTGTGATCTTAAGTTTGTTTTGGAGCAAAATAAAAAATTTAACTCCTTAAATACACCCCTTAATATTTTTTTTTAATTGCAATATTATTATCAATCGAACATTTACACTAAATTAAATACACCTTTCAGTGAGTAACTCACTATCTGCAAACTAGTGTTTTCATAAAATTTGTAAGTCCGGTCCTATTGGGCCGATTTTATTAAAATTTTAAGGACACTTTTTAATTGCTACTAAAGGGTTACATTTAAATTTTCAAAACGATTCCGAGGTTTTTTTTCAGTATCTAAAATGTAATGTGCTTATGGTTTGCGTTTTAATCACCAGATGTCGTATCGTTTTGTATCAAATCCCAATACGCGAAAACTCACATTTTCAAATTATTAGTGTATTTGCCATAAGGCAACATACACTATTGGCGTCCGTCGGATGGCGGAACCTAGGGGTCGGACCAAAATTTCTCGACGTTTCATATATATATATATATATATATATATATATATATATATACGTATATATATATATATATATATGTGTGCGGGCAATAACTTTCGAAAGAGTTAATTGATTTCAACTAAATTTGGCACACGCGTGGAAATCCATCACCGCAAGAAGCCTATTTAAAATGGGCCTAATCGGGCCACTTTAAAGGTAGTTTTTAGGGGTTGAAAAATGTTTTTGGGTCCCAAAATACCGAAAAAATTCTTCAAATCGTTTCAAAATTGAAATTTAACCCTCTGGTAGTAATTGAAAAGTGTCCCTAAAATTTTGATAAAATCGGCCCGACAGGACCGGATTTACAAATTTTATGAAAAAACTAGTTTGCAGATAATGAATTATTTATTAAAAGATGTATATAATTTGGTATAGAGGTTCGATTGATAATAATATTGCAATTAAGAAAAAAAATGTTATTTTAAGGGGTGTATTAAGGAGTAAAATTTTTTATTTTGCCCAAAAACCAACCTAAGTTCGCATAATAAAGCCACACTGCCTGTATAAGCAAATACACTATATTGTCGGCAGGGTTTTGGCACTGCGACCCGGGTTTTTTTTTAACAATGAATTGAAAAATCAGTTGATACTTGCCAGTTCTCGGATTAGAATCTGGGGGCTTGTAATAGAAGATCTACGCGCGGCTTTTCGCGAACGCAATAATTTAAAAGACTGCTAACCCCTAATATGTTACGTGCCCATTCATTGCTATATATATTACTATTCTAACAATAGAAAATAGAGGGTTTAAAATACGTCAATATGTAACTGTCAAATCTGACACCACAGAACATTGATATTTATTTTTCAAAAATTAAATGACAATTTCATTATTATACTCGAGTGCAATTTTTTCGCGTTGAAATATTACCCACCAATCAATTACATTACATTTTTATTTAGCAATTTCTTTTTTACTGCGAATGAAATATTTGCTCATAGTAAATTAAAGTTGACCTATGATTTAATATTAATGACAGTAAAAAATCTCATGGCAGTTATGTTACCGTCAAGGTTCATATTGTCCGGAATTTTAAGGTTGCCGATCTGTTTTTGACTGAAATAAATAATAATTCTCTGTTTTTAGTTGTGAAGAATGAGATTCTATCCTGAAATGGCCAGTATTGTACCGTCTCGAGTGTTGGAACGCTTTCAGCGAATTGTTTCTTGCGCGTCGGGTTTAAGAAGACATTTTATTTAGTTACCTTATCTAGGTCCTTGTTTTATTTCATTTTAAAAGTGTGATTTCCATGATAGTATAGCAAATAATTATAAATTATAAATGTAATATTGTCTAAATTGTTTTCTCAAAATTTAATCATACGATTAATTTTTAGTGTATTTGCCATATGGCAACATACACTATTGGCGTCGGTCGGATGGCGGGACCTAGGGGTCGGACCAAAATTTCTCGACGTTTCATAACCTTCTGAACACTTTGGCACCATTTTTGGAAAAATTATAAACATATATGTGTGTGTACGGGCCATAACTTTCGAAAGAGTTAATTCATTTTAACGAAATTTGGCATGCATGTTGAAATCCATCACCGCACGAAACCTATTTAAAATGGGCCCAATCGGATCATTTTAAGGGTAGTTTTTAAGGGTTGAAAAAAGTCTTTGTGCCCAAAAATACCGAAAAAATTCTCAGAATCGTTTCAAAATTGAAATTTACTCCTTTAGTAGCAATTAAAATATGCTCCCGAAATTTGAAAAAAATCGGCCCGCTAGGACCGGATTTACAAATTTTATGAAAACACTAGTTTGCAGTTAGTGAGTTATTTACTGAAAGGTGTATTTAAATTGGTGTAGATGTTCGATGTTAGTAATGTTGCAATTAAGAAACAAACTGTTAATTTAGGGGGTGTATTAAGGAGTTAAATTTTTGAATTTGACCAAAAACAAACTTAAGCTCATGTAATAAAACCAGACTGCCAGTATTAGCAAATACACTATATTGTCGGCAGGGTTTGGGTACTGCGACCCGGGTTTTTTTATTCTAGTGCTTTGACGGTAACAGTTACATTAGAAACTGTCTATTAATATTAAAACACGAAAGAAAACTAATTCTTGAACAATCTTTTAGTTTAAATGTAGGTGTTCTTTAAAATGATTACATTAAAGTTTTCATATTAATAATCAACAATCAATCAGAAATGACACCTTCACAAATTTTCAGTCAATTACAGTTTAATTTAACAAGGTCACTAACCTAAAATAAAATCGTATCGTAAATCGAGATTGGAATGACGTATGTAAAATGATAAAAATTTAGTTCAGCAAAAAATTAAATAGATTCAAAATTATTCGTTTGACACCGAATGATGACAGCCTGTCAATTGAAAAAATAAACTATTAACAAATAACTGAATAAAACAATAACGAATAAAAACTTGATTTTCATGAATACCAAAATCATTCAATGAAACAGGATTCTATTCTACTGAATTCAACATTCTTGCTATTTTAACGACGTAGCAAGAAAAAATCGATTTTTCGAAGTGGTCACATAAGAATACCCCCTTAACTGTCAATAATATGTATAGCAATATCGCTAATATTGCTATACATATTATTGACAGTTAAGGGGGTATTCTTATGTGACCACTTCGAAAAATCGATTTTTTTTTCATATTTCAGTAGTAAAACCTATCGAAAAAATACTGTGAAAAATAGAGACCGAAATTCCTAGTCTTAAATAAATTACAACTCATAATAGTGGCCGACGCGCCGTAAGCGACTTGTTGGCTCTTGAAACTTTAAACGCATTTTTCTGGAAACATTATTTTCTAAAACTGTCATGGTCCTAAAAAAAAAAGTATTCAACCGATTGCTTTGAAATTTATATATGTTCTTCTACTCATCAATGGTTATCGTCCGTACTAAAATTGCTTATTTTCGAAAATATTTTTAAACGATTTTTAACAAAAAAATTAACAAAAAACACAAACTTTTTTTCTACAGTCCGCCATTTTTTTTTTTTATGAAATTGATTAATTTTAGTAGGGACGATAGCGACATCCCTACTAAACAATGATCCATTCGATTTTTTTATTTCAGACAACATGAGCAGCCGCTATTACCATGACCAGTGACCTGCTTTTTTTTTGTGTCTAATTTAATTTTAAAAAAATATATATATAAAAAATGTAAAATAAGAGAAAAAAAAATTTTTTTATACAGTTTAAGATACAAACAAAAACATATAAAAAAATTAAAATGATCGAATGTTATTGTCGTCTAAAAAAAATTCCCTAAAAAGACGTAAAATTTGTGCGTTCACATAAGAATACCCCCTTAAGCGTAATTTTGAGTTATCCAAAGCGAAGCCTGGACAACAACCGCACAGTCCTATACAAAATTTAAGCTTTTTTAACTCAATGGAATATACGACCATTCAAAAGCCACGTATTTTAATACTGACTCACTGATCCATTCATCAAACCCTACTTCCCAATCACATAGAAATCCTAAAATTTGGTATACCACAACTAAAGGGAAAAATCTGAAAATCATTAATTTCTCATTCTATGTGGAATTATCACGTAACAAACCTAGTTTTTAGGGTTCCGTCAAGACCCTGTTTCTCAGAAACGGCTAAAGGCATCAAATTGAAATTAATACCAAATACGAAGGAATGCAATTTTACTCCTGTAAAAAAGCAAGCTTCTAAGTCAGTGCAATGAAAAGATGCAGCCTTTTAAAAATTAAGTTTTCACTCACAAACCTATAGGGTACTTCCTGGTTGACCTAGAATCTTGAAATTTGGGACAAGTAATGAAACAAGTCTTACAATCATCAATTTTTAATTTTATGTAGTATTACTGCATGCCAAATATAATTTTTGTAAAATTGTTATAACAGTACGAATAGCAACTATCCGCTCAAGGTCACATGACAAATTCTTGCTATAAGTATTTAGCAATCTTGCTAAACACTAGTAAAATAGCGATCACTATTTGTTATATATTTATAGCTACAGTGGACAATATAGAAAGTCAAATTACTGTTATAAAACTTGTCTAAATTTTATCTAATGCAATGTTAAAATTTACATGTCAATTAATAAAATCAATTAATTATTATATCTGAACAAAACGCCTTAATAATTGTCACAACAACATTTAAATTATTAATGACACACTAATCACAAATTAGAAACGTTGCATAATTTCATTTCCAATAATGTTTCAATAAGGCGACATACAAATTGCCTTGTTACGTTGGATTGAATGGGACAATGACATCATCTGGTGGACCTGTCAAATGATAGCGAGGCAAGGACTGTAATTTATTTAATAAATGTCAATGAAATCAAAAAACAGAACATTGATAGTATAAAACAATAGCTGTCGCCTGGCAATCATTTGACAGGTCCACCGGATGACATCATCCACTACTATCCGACGGATTGATTGACCTTGGACGACATGGTAATTTCCATAGACATAGAAATGGTGTAAAAAATGCCCTCCCTCGAAATAAAAAGATGATCTCTAGCTCTCTCAAAATAGTACCTTAATCTCAATCGCGCGTGTAGAGAAAAGGACAAATATGGCCCCACGCATACTCTATCCTCCTCACTCAGTGAACCGAAAAACTACTATAACGATATATGACGATACCATGTCCATTTCTATAAGCCTGTAGTTCTTTTTATGTCGACCATCTTGTTGAGGTTATGGTTTCTTTAATTATCTCAGAAAAAATGATTTAAAAGATTGTGGCTAAACTCCTCATAAAATTATCTAGATTACTCTAATTTATTTAAAAACCTTCTCTCGCTGAGGATACTTTTAACAAAGTTAAAATGTACAAGTATTTTAATGTCTGAGATGTAATACAGAATCAATAACCGACCCGACTCGCGTTCGGGAGGTAAATACTGGATTCGAATCCCGGCAGGGACAAAACGTGGCTGAGACTTTTTTGTCTTAGTGCCTCTCGCCGATAAACGGTAATTCCTGCACCGGCCATCTTGTTGAGGTTTTCCTTGGCTTCCCTCAATTAATTCTAAATAAATGTCGAGATGGTTCCATATTCGAAGCTATGGTCGATTACCTGTTAAACTCCTATTTGCTTATCCTAATTCCCTATAATTCTCCGATTGATATGTTAAAGCTTAAAACGAGAAGTGTGGTAGATGGAAAATAGTAATGGTGCGAATGACAAGGTCCACAAACGAACGTTAAACGCATTATTCTTGTTATAATAACTAATCAATAATCTTGAAACGTAACAAGCTACATGGAAATGATAATTACGTAACACAATCTGAAAGGAAAATGACCTACCCTATTTGATTATGCATTCATCCGCTTTAAAAGAAAAACTTTCTCCTCTCTGCGAGTTAAAAGAAGAGAGTATTATTTCATTATATATAATGAAATCAGCTGATGACCTTACGTCGGCCAAGTAACCCAGTGCAATGTACAGTCAGGCTCCTTCTTTGCATGCCAAGCGAAAAGGACAGTAAACAGGGAAAAAAAATTTCCTGAGAAGGAAAGCGAATCATTAAATTTGCGGTGCTAACAAAACGCTTCTTCATAATTAAAAGCAGAACCGACAAAGAAGCAAACCATTCATGCGATGACTTTTAGCAAAAGATTATGGGCATTAAAATCCACCATTCCACTTGAAATTACAGGAGCCATTTTGTTCTATTGAACAAAACGGTCAAATGAGATGGTGGATTTTAATGTTCATAATTAATATAGTATATAAAATAAAATAAATCTGATTTTCGCAGGACAAGATTTAGTATTGTATTATTAAGGTTGGCTTCATACCGAATCAGAAAAGACTATTTAGGTCACAAATATTTAGATAAACATTTTTTTCAGACAAAATGACACCACCAGAATTCTTTTACGCCCTGAAGTTTTGCTAGTGGCCAACGTTTCGAAAAATGTATTTTCATCTTCAGGGCCTTAAGCTGATCAAATGGTGGTTTTCGAAACGTTGGCCACTAGCAAAACTTTGATAAAACTTATTTATTTATTGATCCTCAACCAAATCTTCCTTTACCCAAAAAATGAACTTAGTATTGTTTTACGCAAATTAAGACAGACCGTACGTAAGTTTTAGAACTTAACGAAATAGAGCTTTTGCTCGTTTGGTAAAAAATGGAAAGCACTTAAGCATCACCAAATTTTAATGAAAGACTGGTACGTTATATAATAAAAGAAGCTTGAAGCAAAAGCTTTACGATAAACTTCTTCAACAACTTTCCCAATTAAATAGTATAATTGACGCCAGGAATAACGAAGGGGAAAACGCAAATGGCAGTAAGTTGGATGACGACGCACCGTCACATTACACGGAGTAGAAAGAGACGGGAACATTAACGGTTAGATTATATTTGAACAATGAATTCGCATGCGCGAAATGCTAAAATGACTCTGCCATAATATGAGATGGCTTTAAATAACGCAGTGCTGGATTTTCAACAATTTTAAATTTTCCACAAGATATCTCGTTTCAAAATATCAATCAAGGTGATCGGTAGATCGCCTAGTTCGTGATACAGACGATCTACTTAAAAATGTTATTTACAGGAATACAAATACATTTTGGCTTTTCATTTTTACACCGAAAGATAGCGTTACTGTGCTCATTTTTACATATTATCTTTATCATCGTACAGTAGGTACTTACTTCAATTTTTTTTTATTTTTACAAAAACTGGCAATTATTATTAAAAAAAATATACAAATATTATATAATACTAGCCGCAGCAGTGCAGCAGTAGTGGAGCCTTTGACTCCACCTGGCGCCGTCTAGTGGCAAGTTACAACAAATTGGAAAGCATGAAAAAATACATGCATATATGGTAATTATACGAAGGCTGATCAATAAGTACCCGTGTTTGACGACAGATGACGCTGACGAGTGAAATTGACTTTACCATCGTGTACTGCGGACTTTTAAAGGACCTCGTGCTGAGTTATAGATAAATTCATAGGGTAGGCAATTTTTGACAGCCAGTTGTGTCATTCGTGTTTTGTATTTTTCGACAAAATGGAAAAAGAGCAATATTGATCCGTAATTCGTTTTTTAAACGAGTATCTCACCGTGGTCATAGATGGTGAAGGATCCCCATAGCCAGCATCCTACGTCAGTTTTATTTTTTCGCATGTTTTTTAAAAAAACGAATTACGAATCGATATTGCTCTTTTTCCATTTTGTCGAAAAACAAAACACGAATGATACAACTGGCTGTCAAACATAACCTAAGCTATGAATTTATCTACAACTCAGCACGAGGTCGTTTAAAAGGCTGTAGTACACGACGGTAAAGTCGATTTCACTTGTCAGCGTCATCTGTCGTTAAACACAGATACTTATTGATCAACCCTCGTATATAAGAATCTAAAACTGAATTACAAAAAACCCGGGTCGCAGTGCCAAAACCCTGCCGACAATATAGTGTATTTGCTTATACAGGCAGTGTGGCTTTATTATGCAAACTTAAGTCGGTTTTTGGGCAAAATAAAAAATTTGACTCCTTAATACACCCCTTAAAATAACATTTTTTTTCTTAACTGCAATATTATTATCAATCTAACGTCTACATCGAATTAAATACACCCTTGAATAAATAAGTCACTTTCTACAAATTAGTGTTTTCAAAAAATTTGTAAGTCCGGTCCTGTTGGGCCGATTTTATTAAAATTTTAGAGACACTTTTTAATTGCTACTAACGGGTTAAATATCAATTTTGTAACGATTCTGAGAATTTTTTCGGTATTTTGGGGCCCAAAAACATTTTTCAACCCCTAAAAACTACCCTTAAAATGGCCCGATTACGCCCATTTTAAATAGGCTTCTGGCGATGATGGATTTCAATACGTGGACCAAATTTCGTTAAAATCAATTAAGTCTTTCGAAAGTTATTGCCCGTACACATATATATATATATATATATATATATATATATATATATAAATATATATATATATACATATATATATAAACATTTTCAAAAATGGTGCCAAAGTGTTTAGGAGGTTATGAAACGTCGAGAAATTTTGGTCCGACCCCTAGGTCCCGCCATCCGACCGACGCCAATAGTGTATGTTGCCATATGGCAAATACACTAATAATTGATTCTGACAAGTGAATAGGCAGATATTGTCGATTATAGACGCGCAACAACAGAGATCATAAGTGTCGTGTAGTAAGTAAAGTTGGTGGGGCTGGTGCAATGGGCTAATATGTGCCTGCATCTATTTAAACAATGTCTTAATGGAAATAAAAGGGGAAGGGTGAGACGTAAAATCTTACTGAATGAGTATAAAACGAAGAGAGTGTAGTAAAAAAATTAATTCGCATAGCTAACGAGGAGAACAAGTGAAGGAAGCAACTGCTTCTTGCACAAACCGACGCCGACGGCGAGCTTTCATTAAACGTCGCGACGGCAAAGCGATAGTTGACGTCAGAACGTCGGAACAAAATATCCAGACAGACGTTTTACACGTTTTACGTAATTGAAAATAAAAATTATTTGTATAAAACATGAGTGGTAATTAATTTAAATCTAATTGTTCGTAAAAATAAGTTTTGGATTATGAAAAATAATAGTCAAGTGAGCAGGCTTTCACGGCCGGCATTGTTACAGCTCTGCTCGGTGTCCGGGTTTGTAGGCTGTGGTCCATTGGTATTTCTATCTGACGTTTCGTCTACAACTGCGGCTCACAGGTAAGTGTGTGGATGACGGGTATTTTCTCTGCTCGGTCGTATTTCCTACTGCGACCGAGCAGAAAACACGCTCATACTCATCGACACATTAACTTGTAAGGCGCTTAAAAGACACTTCGCTCGCTGCCACACCGTCTATGATAATGTCTACCGCAGTTGTAGACGAAATGTCAGGTAGAAATACTGATGGATGACGGCCTGCAAGCCCGGAAACTAAGAAGATTTGGAATAATAATATTTGTTTGGAAATTGTTGCGTCCATATTTTTTTTAATATACACAATTAAGTTAGCAGGAAAGTGGACATCAATTTCCTGCTAACTTAATTGTGTATGTTTAATAATAATATTGTTTGTTTATTTTAGTTTTTTATTAAGTAGTAATTGACGACCAATTTTTATCGAGTATTAATAATCTATAATATCTAACGAGCGACTTCAACGCGACTAATAAAATTTTAATAGTAATTATAACAGTCCAGCTTTAAGTCTGGGTCTCCCTCAGACAAAAACATTTAAAAATCTAAAAAAATACAATAAGTTATAAAAATATACGTAGGTAATAATAAATAACCTGCCATTGAAAAAAAATTTACGTATAAATTCTTTCAATAAAATCGTGGTACCACAAAATATTTAAATCTGATTTATTTTCGCTATAAACCAGCCAGAAACAGTATTGACGAAAAATTAATATGTGATTGCTGTTTAAAATATTGGTTGTACCTATTTTTTACTTTTCCTTATAGCTTACACAGAGTCTTGATCTTGGTCTTGCTTTTTTGCAAGACCAAGACCAATACTGCAAGACCAAGACCAATTTTGGTCATCACTAATCGGAAGGCTCGGCGGGGTAGTGGCCCGGGGCTCCCAAGCTCAGGGGGTCTCTCGTTCGCCTGAGCGACGTTCGAAAACGTTATTTAAATATCCTAAGCGAATAAAGAATTTTTGACTATCGACTCTTTGGCCTCTGTAGTACTGGTTCACAAGTTGAAAAACGTGTTAATTTTTGCTACACCATAGCTCATTGGATTCGTAATCTAGGAAAATGTGCAAAAGTTTCAAACCCGCACATAAACAATTGCAAAAGTTATTAACAATTAAAGAATTAAAGGGCGTCTATTTTTTGCAAATAACTATCAATGCTTAAAAAGAAAGATTCCTAAAGGGAAGGTAATTTCCGAAAAAATTTCGACACCCAGAATTTCATCAACTATTATTAATACTTTTCATTTTTGTTGGAAATAGGGCTCCGCGTGATCGGCGCTGTGTCGATAAATCTTAACCAATTTAGATAAGGCTTCACTTTCATTGTTGCACTGGGGCCCTTGGTTATGTAGCTACGCCACTGTTGAGTACCACTGGTATAGAGTTTCGTGTGTAAATTTACAATGTCCACAATAAATCTCAAGCGCAGGGTAGATCAACGCCAGGTACACGCTTCAACGTGCTTTGCTAATGTCTAACGTTTTACAAAACAAACTTTTTGTAGCATTCGCACGCGCTCTGTGTAGTACGTCGACATGGCCATGACAGATAATCAATTAGAAAAGAAAGACGTTGCTTTGTCAGGTCCGTCGTATTTTTACCGTAGAACGATAGAACAGTGCCAAGCAAGCACCGACTACTCTTATGTACAGTGAAACTTGTACAATTTGAACGCCCGCGCGGTAAAAACGAAAATCGTTCAACTTACCGAGGCCTCCAACTTGTTTTTTGGTAATCGGGTAATAAAAAAAATACCAGCCAATTGGGGGACAGGGCCATTCCACCTTCAAAAACATACAGACAGAAAGACCAACAACGAAGTAATCCTATAAGGGTTCCCTTTTTCATTTTAAGTGAAAAAAACTCGGGTCGCAGTGCCAAAACCCTGCGGACAATATAGTGTATTTGCTTATACAGGCAGTGTGGCTTTATTATGAGATATAAGCTGGTTTTTGTGCAAAATAAAAAATTTGACTCCTTAATACACCCCTTAAAATAACATTTTTTTTTCTTAATTGCAATATTATTATCAATCGAACTACTATACGAAATTATATACAACTTTCAGTTAATAATTCACTATCTGCAAAGTAGTGGTTTCATAAAATTTGTAAGTCCGATCCTGTCGAGCCAATTTTATTAAAATTTTAGGGACACTTTTTAATTACTACTGAAGGGTTAAGTGTCAATTTTGAAACGATTCTGAGAATTTTTTCGGTATTTTGGGGCCCAAAAACATTTTTCAAACCCTAAAAACTACCCTTAAAATGGCCCGCTTACGCCCATTTTAAATAAGCTTCTTGCAGTGATGGATTTTAACACGTGGACCAAATTTCGTTAAAATCAATTAACTCTTTCGAAAGCTATTGCCTGCACACATATATATACACATACATTTTTAAAAATGGTGCCAAAGTGTTTAGGAGGTTATGAAACGTCGAGAAATTTTGGGTCGACCCCTAAGTCCCGCCATCCGACCGATGCCAATAGTGTATGTTGCCATATGGCAAATACACTAACAATGCATTCGAAACGACTGTTATAACGATTTAATTTTCGATTATGAGACTTGAGAAAGCCACCCGCATGGAGTGCTTCATAGAACAGTGGCAGACAAAAGACTAAATAATCATATATTAAATACTGTAAAACGCAATCTGAGAGAGACAATTGCATGCAGTGTTTTAAAGAGTAAAAAAAGAGCGCAGTACATAATAATTTATTACTGTAGATTGTATTATAAAAATCATTCGAGTGATTTTGAGTTACCTCGCGAAACATGTCGGCTTATTTAAATAATCGAACAGTTCGACAATTTTTCACTCGAGAAATATTCCATCTTTACATACTTACAATCGAACAGATAAAAATTGTTGAACTCAGACGTGTGTTCAACGTACTGACGCGTCCAAGTTGACAAGTTTCACTGTAATTTAATATCATGAAATAATACTGTACCAACGTCCGCTTATTATATGACTTTTCCACTTTTTTATTCCCTTATTTTGCTTGTTTTCTCGCATTCACTTATTCGTTCGAATGATTTCTTAAATGAACGAATGAAAATAAATTGTCATTTAAACAGGCTGATCGCAATATATGCAATAAAAAAATCGAAGATGAACTTTAGTTTTGACAAAGAGAGAGATTGTAGATTATAGACGCTCGACAACTGAGATCACTAACGTGTGTATATTATTAGTAGCGTAGTTTCTTACCTTTCGAATGACAGCGATTTCATATTGTGACGTACCGTTCTCTGCTACCATCTGACGTACCATTCTTTGGTGTGTGTGGAAGCGTGAAATGGTTAAAAGAACTAGTCACAAATTTAATTAATATATTAGATTACTTAATTAAATGTTTTTTTTTTTTTTATTTATTTTATTTAAATGCTAGTTAGAAATTTTATATTTGATTTTAGTTTTAATTTTGATAAAATGAATCAACGTTTTATAGCTATTATGCAACTAGATATTTTATTTCAAAATGACATAATATTTTATGATATTAACATTTCACAAAACAATAAATTTTACAATATAAAATTTTGATTTTAAATAAATAATTATTCTTTTATAATTTTCGATTTCGTCGGTTAGTTTTAATTTTTAAATTTTAATACAGCGATGATTGTTAGGTTTTAATATTAATTATAACTTAAGCGTAGAAATTATACTTATTCAGAAGTCTTTGTATAGATGACTGGATCTTAACAAAATTACTTTGAATATTAGTTTATTTTACGATTTGTTAATAATTATTTAAGCTGATGGCAAAGACTGACTGATTCCAAAAAACAGTATGTAGCAATGCCAGTTTATTACGTAAAGTTTTAAAACTTTATATAATAAGGACAAATTAAAATAAAATGATTGAATAAAAAAAGGTACAGTAGTTGAAACAAAACTTGGCATTGTTACAACACTTCTCATTCGACGAAATCCAAAGACACGCGTCCAAAATCAGTCGGGCACCGTAAAAATATGTTATGTTGTTGTATTGTACCAATCGAAATTAAATATTTTTCGCTAAATTTCAATAAGCATTGAAAATCTGATTTTAGAGTTCCGTACTTCAAAAGGAAAAGGAAAGGAACCCTTATAATTATTATCAAATACTTAAACTCTGTGAAACACTGTGAAAAAATCAAACTTCTAAGTCAACGCAATCAAAAGATACGACCGTTTATGCCTGATATTTTGACACTCGCAAGGGAATCAAAATCTATAGCGTACTATGCAGTAAGCTTACAAAAGTGTAACCATGGATTAAACACATAACGTACACTTTTCAGTGTAAATTTCACTGATTTATTTACACTAAACTAATATGCCAAACACGGCTGATACAAATTTCGCTACAAATTCTATTGTGGTAAAGTAAAAAGAAGAAATAGATCAGGCCTGTACAATAACTTGCTGGTACAATAAAAATATAGAATATATGAAATAGCAACATCGTACACGTCTCCTGTAATCTTTGGGGATTTTGCACAATCCAATCAGATCTTATGACGTACTGAGCTACGTTTGGAGCTATGTGAGCTGTATGATGTTTAGACGCATTTACACAACGAAATACAGTGCGTCCAATAATAACATAATAATATAAAACAAATGGATCTTGGTATATTTGAGATGAACAGACTTCGACTCCGTTTGGTCGATCATCATGAAAGTTGGCACAATTATGTAGTTTTTCATGGGAAAGGTTTTTATCCTATCCGCTTTGTTGTAACTCGCCTCTAGATGGCCTCAGGTAGAGCCAAAGGCTCCACTACTGTTGTCGCTGCAGTGTTTCATCTCAATTGGGTATCAGCTAGTAACATATAGTGTTACTCGGCAGACCGCAGAGACGGCGACATTCACTCGAATCGCAATCGTCAATTTTCCGCCTTTGTAAAAAAAATCACTTTTTTTAAATAAGTGCATTGAAAGAACATTAAAAACTTATAAAAACACGTCGCAAGGTCATTACAGGTTACCTCGCTAATAAACGACGTCAGCCGGAAGACCGTTCAATATTTTGTATCAACCACGCAATATCAATTGACAGTCCACTAATATCCAACGGAACGAGGTCATATTAGTATCAAATAACTTTTACAGGTTACCTCGTTCCCTGAATGACGTCAGCTGGGAGGCCGTTCAATGTTTTGTATCAACCACGCAATATCAATTGACAGTCTACTGAATAACGTCATCCTCCCACTAGTATCCAACGGAACGAGGTCACATCTGTATGTAATACCTTGGTTTTTATGATAATAATATTTTGACAGCACGTACGTTCGCCAAACTTCCTACCTCACTTATAAATAGACGTACGATGGAAAACGCAAAGGCAAAGGGAAGAAAGGGATTTAGATGCTGGCAATGCTAAAATCAAATGTTGGAAAATTTTATTTGAGATTAAATATCAAATATAACGAAGATAATATTAAATTTTTACGGCAGCGAACAATTCTCAAGAATTTTTTTTTCTTTCCAATTTAAAAATGAGACCGACATTCAGTCTCAATGAAAATAGAACAAATTATTTAATAATAAATTAGTATTTAGAACAAATTTTCAATAATATTTATAATTAGTCTATTTTTATTATTATTCAATGTTTCCCAGATTTTTTGTTGATCTACTATTTTAACCCATTTGTTCCTAGTGTTCCAAAATGGGAACAAGCGTTTTAAAAAAATTGTAATTATGTTATAGAAACGTTCATACAGTTTGCCAATGTGCATTATTTTAAACAGAAAAACCACACTTAATTAAAAAAAATTCTGTTATGAAATACTAATTTTATAAAAAAGATATATACTATTTTTACAAAACTCAGGAAAAGACGTGTTAAAAGTTCAATGACATCACCAGAAACATTAATAAATTATCACGCTTCAACGATTTGATCAATATTTCTTAGATTTTAGTTTTGTCCAAATTTTATCAAAAATTCTGTAAGCCATTTTAATATCCTGTTAATATGTGATAAAGTAATAAAGTAATAGTTTTGTTTTTTTAATTAAAAGTAACTGAACAATAGTATCAATTACAAACAAAACATAATGAATTTAAAGATTTTATTAACAAAAAAGTGAAGCATTAACCTTTAACCTCTCAATTCGTGGTAAATAATAATTAAAATCATATTTAATCTTTGTAAAAGGGGTCTTCGTCTTTTGTTATTATTTAATAGTTACTTAAGGGTTAACCAAAAATAAGTTTCATGTTAATTAAAATAAATATGGCATTATTTTTAGGTTTTTAATCAAAGGCTATATGGTTGTTTAGTATATTATTATATAGTTTCCAGATGGCAGAAAATACACAAATTTCGTCCATCTGTCATTTTAGTCAAAATCTCTTATGACCAACTTCTTACTGTCGAAGTTTCATTAGCTGTGCGCGGCCAATTTCGTACTGTCGAATTTTCGTTAGCGTGACCCAGCTTCATACTGTCGAATTTTCATTAGCGTGGCCAACTTCATACTGTAGAATTTTCATTAGCGTGGCCAACTTCATACTGTAGAATTTTCATTAGCGTGGCCAACTTTATACTGTCGAATTTTTTTTAGCTCGGCCAATTTCATACTGTCGAATTTTCATTAGCGTGGCCAATTTCATACTGTCGAATTTTCCTTAGCGCGGCCAACTTCATACTGTCGAATTTTCGTTAGCGCGGCCAATTTCATACTGTCGAATTTTTTTTAGCTCGGCCAATTTCATACTGTCGAATTTTCATTAGCGTGGCCAACTTTATACTGTCGAATTTTTTTTAGCTCGGCCAATTTCATACTGTCGAATTTTCATTAGCGTGGCCCAGCTTCATACTGTCGAATTTTCATTAGCGTGGCCAACTTCATACTGTAGAATTTTCGTTAGCGTGGCCAACTTTATACTGTCGAATTTTTTTTAGCTCGGCCAATTTCATACTGTCGAATTTTCATTAGCGTGGCCAATTTCATACTGTCGAATATTCGTAAGCGTGGCCATCTTCGTACCGTTGAATTTTCGTTAGCTGTAAGCGCTTAACTTCTGTTGCCTGTTAAAAGTTTACTCTCAACGCTCCAAAAGAAGTATAACTTCAAAAATGTGCCAAAAAAAAGTGTTTCTCCCGCAAAGCTATATTTCTTTACAGTCTTTGCACAGATAAAAAAATTTGAGAATAATAACTTGGACATCCATTAACATTGTCAGCTGAAGATCTATATGATTATTGATTTATTCATATTGTGTTAGCTGTCCTAAGAGATAAAGGCTTCACACACAGTCAGACATAATCTATTGTAATGAGTGTATTGAATCAATTAAATAATACAATAAAATAAGAACGCAAGACTCGATGTTGGATTTGAAACATAACGCCATTAATGATTTCTGTACGTCTTTCATTCATTCTTCAGTGCAGTGTTGCCAACTGATTTTTTCAAAATTGCATTTGATTCACAAACCCGGACTCATATGAAACCGCGCAACTCCGTGTTTGAGGGTTGTCCGAGTTTATGAATAAACGCATTTTAAATGTTTTTGTTCTTTTTTCGCTTTTTATTAATTAAAAAAAACACTTGTGTTGTGAAACATTTCTTATAATTGCTCAAACTATCCAAAATTCGACATAATAATTATTCACGTCAGGGATTTACACTATGCCCGTAATTCATGTGCAGTTTTGTTAATATAAACGGGTCGTTAATTTTTATGTAAGTGTCCGAGTTTTAGAGTCGTGTCCGGAAGCATTTATCCGTTCAGATTTCTGGAGTGTCCGGGTTTGTGAGGCTGTGATATGTACTAAATTAAACTACTGTTTCATTTTTAAGGTTCCATTCTCAAAGAGTATACCATTGTTTTCACTAATTAAAAAAAAAATAAACTTCTGCCAAGAAAAATACTAAGTATATTTAAAAATTATGAACTTTTCGTCTTCGATTACGGTACGCTAAATGACGTCTCTGATTTTTTTTTCCAATTACGAAAACTAGATTTTGAATGATCGCTCCTACACCAGGGAAAAACATGTTTTTATAAATTCCATAAAATCGTATTTTTCGTAGATTTTTCAAATAATATTAGACCTCTGCCAAGAATTAGTAGTTTTAGTACTTTTTTTCATAAAAAGTTAGCACCTCTACAAATTTCAAGGTGGCAACAGTGGCTCAGTAAGCGGTGTACAAAGAAATGCCGACGTTTAACAATCGTCACATTATCACATAGCCAATAACGTCGTTTTGTAAATGTTCAAGTCAACTGTCAATAGACGATAACGAACTCGGTTGTGGAGCGTCTAGATAATCTACCATCGCGATCTCTCTTCTCTCTCTCAGATGCCATTGCTGCGCTGAAGAGTGCCATACGTCCGACTGCTAAACTTTACCGCTAGAGGCGCCAGCTATATAACGACCTCGGCCTGTGAATAGTTCATAGCAGGATGTGCAAAATACGTTTATTTCAAATAATAAATAATTGACAATATCGACGTGTTGTATTTAATGATGGAAGTTTTGGATTTATAAAGGATCCGGAACTGAGAAAAAAGTAGCTGAATGCTATCAAAAGGGATGAAACTTTTACTGTAAATAAACCTCCATGGGTTTTAATATGTTACGCTCGCCATGTGTCCATGTCCATTGTTCCGGACGTGTTTTAGAGATTCTAACATTTTGTTCGGAAAATAGAATGTGGGCGGAAATCTAGAGCTGCATTTTGTATACCTGTTTTAGGGTCGTCAGCCAAAAATAATCGATAGTCGTAGGATCCTTACGTTGCGTCGCCTGTGTGCAAATTAAAGGTGGGATATTTTCAGTGTAACTATTCGATTATGAAAATATTTCAATGTCTCGAGAGGTAATTTAAAACCTGTAACGTAATGGCTGGATTTGAACGTTGCTTTAGAAGAATTTAGTTAATTTTTCTTTTATTTTAAAATGTTTATTTAAGTATGAGGTATAAATGATGTTAAATTAATTATATGTTGAAATGTTATTTTTATTTTCTAGATGCCAGAATTGTTTAATTTTAATTTATCTTGTGTAACCATTTATAGTTGGAAAAGTATCAGAATAAATTATTCGTTTACAATTGAATTTCTGATACACCAATATGGCACAAGATGTTTTAGAGTTAAAATATGAGAAAGAACTGTTTTTAAAATATTTTATTTTAACAAAGAATTTAGAATTTATTGTGACCTTGGCAAGGTCGTAACTGAATTAGATAATAATAGTTATTGAAAATTAGGTAATCATCTGCAACGGAGATATTCGATTTTATTACAGATTTAAACTAAGTTTTATAATGAAATTTTAAATATTGTATATGTCAACATAATACAAAATTGGTATATGTTGCAAACCATTCGAATGATTTTTATACCTACGAGTTACGACTTATTATGCAATATCTAGTAATAAATTATTATACTATACTCTTTCTGTACTCTTTAAAACACTGCCTGCAATTGTCTCTTTCAGATTGCATTTCATATTTAAAATATGATTACTTAGTCTTTTATTTGCCAAATTATTGGATGTAAACATTTTCTTGTAAATTTTAAACAATAATATAGAATGCGTAAGGAGAATAGTTTCCGCCGTGTGTCCTTGGACGGACGCACCTCTTTTTTAAAAATTATTTGACGCGGATAAGTCGTCTAAAACGAAGAAAGTAGCCGTTCCGATGCATTTAGAAACGTCCAAGAAATAATTTCACATATGTGTTGGCAATGTCGGCATTCAGGATAGAGCAGAGCTGTAGAAAGATATCTTTTAGTTATTGGCGTCAACTGCGGACTCGGATCTTATAGGCTCAAGAAAAGAACAAAGACAAATAAACAAAGAGCAAGATAGAATGCATTGCGCGGTACAACGCTTTGATGTCATTGTATTTTTAAGTGCCGTGTATAAAATAACAATATAAGCAGCGTGGTTGCCTTTCCACGTTTGACATGCCTATGTCTTTGATAAGTCGGTAATGCAACTATCTGCATTACCGACTTGTGCTTCCTACAAATGTATCTTTCTAACATTGTTTCAATATTCAGATTTATATCGAGTAAGTGAGGTCCTTTTTTAAACACACACGCAAATTTGTATGTATCGAAAACGAGTAACTTAGTACATGCAACGCGATTTGACGATTACTAAGTTACTCGAAATTTCTAGTTCGATCACGCGATTTCAAAACTAGAGATCGATGTGCATTTGTTTCCTGTCGGCAGTCGCGCGTTCGCGATACATCAGACGCAGTCCTGCGGAAAACACTATAGAGCTGAACGATTTTTTTAAATTTAACTTCTTTAGCGACGTATCTGTTTGAAAAAAGTAAGAAATCGAGTGAAAGTAGAATTAAACAAATTAAAGGGAAGTTAGTTTGTCCCCTAAATTACATGAAACTGGTAAGGACAGAAGTTTATAGTGTGTTGCATTTTGATTCGCCAAATAGTAAGACAAGGATGAATCTGACATTTAAAACTACTAGCAATTGAAGTACAAAATAATTTCTGTAATTTGACGTACAAACGGTAGGAACCCATACATTTCATGTAAATTCAGAAAAGAAAATATTAAATATATTCTCTATTTTCAGATATCAGAACAATTTTCGGATTAAACATTTTTTTTAAATACAAGTATGTATATGTTGAAACGTCACCTAATGTGAGGTTACGTTGATTTACTACAGACAATTCATATTAAAAATATTTTTCTGTAGATTATAGTACGTAAATAAAACTATGGTATGAATGTGACGATCTGTCCATGTGAGAATTTTCACATGCCATAAACAGCAAAGTGTCCTCTTAAAATGTGTAATTTCGCTGTAATTATAATATTAAAAACTAAAGAAGTTAAACTTCTTATGTTAGCTTATGAGGGTGAGGCTCATTATATTTTTTTTACAACTGTTTACGAGGCCAAGTCAAACATTTTCGCAAAACTGCTTCCAACAGTTTTGTAAGTTTTATATCAATTCAGATATATACAATTGCTGGTACCAATCAATTCACTATATTGAGTCAAAAGTTTACCGTATAGAAAAAAAGGCGGTACATGAATACCCAATCTCAAACAGCCGCCCCCGATCTGTGCGGAGACAGTTTCGTCTGCTCACGGTTTGCTACTCTGCCAACATCGTGCACGTAGTGCCTCCTAGGACGCGCATACTGCGTATAAAGGATTCACTACATAACTACAGGGTTTGTTCGTAAAGTAACAAGGTGCTGGATTGCAGAAAAGATTGATGAACATAAAACACCGCGATAAAATAAACATGAACCTGTTGTAAGTGTTAACCAATTCTATAATAATTTATGTAACCCATTTTAATAACGTTCAACACACGAAACGAGAAGAGATCGTTGGAATATTCGGCTTACTAGTGGCTTCTATCAGTTACTGGGAAACTCATGCTGGGTTGCAGAAAGGATTGTCAAATAATTTGACTTGACAATGACCTAAGATTGTGAACACATATATTTCTCCATAAGAGAATTGTAGGATTTTAATTCGATTCTGTTCGACAAATAACTGATCGATTGAAATGATATTTTTTTAAACTGTGTATACGTGTATTGAACATAGTTTTTTGCATAATATTTACTTCGAACCGAAATTTGACTTGAAAAACGATCTTTTTCAGTGTAGATCAAGCATTCGTTTTTGTGTGAATACAATCTAATGTTGTACATGACAGGGAGTTTGAATACGGCATTGCTCTTTGCATGTATGAAAACTGTAATTATATTATCACAATCTAAGGTCATTATCAAATCCAATTTTTGAAGTTTAACTTCACATGACATGAACATCAAAGTGCCTTCTTAAAATGTGTAATACTTTCGCCGTAATTATAATACTAAAAACTAAAGAAGTTAAACTTCTTATGTGAGCTCATGAGGAGGAGACTCATTATAATTTTTTGTTACCTCAAAGGAAATTCGCAAAGTTCTTGCTTAAATGTGGGATAGGCTGATAAAAACCGATGATAACGTAACATTTTTGAGTTATAAAAATTTCTTCGTGATTGCAGAAGTCGTTTTCTATTGTTAAAATCGGATAGAAAAAGCAAATGAATTGAATACAAAAAACTTGATCATATACATATTATATGATAATATGACAAGGGCTACACAAAAAGGAGGAAAAAGAATGCGAAGAACGATGCAGTAACCGGAAGCGGAAACGGGGTATGAAAGAACAGAAAGGATGAAAGAGTGAAAAATATGTACACGTTGGTAGTTCATGAACAGCGCAAGCAGAAGCACGCTTTGAATTCAAAAATGATAAAAAATGTGTTTTAAACAAGAAAAAAATATGGTAACTATACACAGAGCAGTAGATCTAGGGTCGTAATAAGTTGTATTACGAGTTGTGATATTATGTTTAAAGTGAGAACCAGTGAATAACATACACATATATTCACCGTACTGAAAAATCGAAATTTCTTTAACAGTGTTGGATAACTTTCACACAGTTTGTGCTGGTGCCACACAACGAGGCTTAAAAACTGCTGTTGCAAGCGTGCCGCTGTCAGTTGATTACTCTAATTTTTGGAAATATTTTGAAGAAACTTTTCCGAAAAAAAGAGTCACTTTAGGTTTGTGATGGAACAATTTTGTGAAATTAGTACGAATAAGGTCGTAGTGTGACATTAAAAACGTGTGTTTTTTGGCACAATTAATACCAAGTTTTTTCTAGTAAATCGTACATAAATTACAAAAGTAGTCGATTACAGACCTAGATTTGTCCTTTATCTTCCTTATAGAGAAAGAATTTTCGCAAAATGTTGACGAATAAGTCTACAATCAGCTATCAGCCAAAGCCCTATTTTTAGCTTAAATTCAAAGCGTTCCGACAGGCTTAACGTTTAGAGTGTCAGAATCCAACTTTATCCCGGACGTTCTGAGGGTTGTACAACCAAAATCTGACTTTATCTCGGGCCTATCGCTATGCTTCTTACGGAATATGAAAGAAAAATGGTAGTAGAACGTAATTCATTCATACATTCGTCACTAGCTCCCCGTCTATTACAATTAGAACCTGACTTTGTTTCTGGCACGATTTTTCTATTCTACCACCGTACTTCCATTTCCGTGCGGAATATGAAAGTAAAAATGATCTCTGTAAGCCTGCTTGACTAAACAATCACTAATACCCCGCCATCTAACGAGAGTTATAAAACCGCTCAGAAAGGATTATTTTCTTCCCTCAACCCTTCAACCCTTTACACAACATAATTCCAGCAGTGAAGGGCAAAGCGGTTTTATCTCGCAGATGCTATTGATTTTTTCTCTCAAGTCCGTATGACAAAGGGTGATTGTGACGCGATTTATATCTGTGGCGGTAAGGCTAAAGCGCGTATGGCAAACAGGCAGTTATGCGCAGTCTATTTTACACATAGCATATTTAGAATGTTACTATGAGCTATTTATACGCCAAAATGTGGCATTATCAACAATTGGAATATTTTACCGTTCCAACCCACTAGTGGAGAATGGTACTAGTTTAGCTCAAAATTCACAAAATTTTACAATATTTTTTCGTTTTGAGGTCCCCCGAATCCAAAAAACATATTTTGGAAAAAACTCTGTGCGTCTGTTACCTAGGTCAAACGGATGAACGGACTGAAACGAAATTTTCAGAGGATGGTTGGTATGCAAATATGAAGAGCCCTATTGTTTTTGGGGAAAATCGGCGCATGCACAGAAGAGATATATCCTACAATGTTGTTTTTTTGTATAATGATGGTATACTTTTTATAACGGTCTAATATTCTAATCATTTTTCCACGAAAGTTTCGTAGAAATTTTTTTTTCTCAAGTTCATAGTTTCGGAAATATTTTGAAAATAAAAAAAATCAGATATATTTCAAATGTCAATATTTAGGAAGTTGGAATTGGCTCGATTTTTTCACATATATCAAGAGTTCGTGACGTCATCATGAGATAAGAGACATGCAAATATTGTATTGTCATTGGAACCACGTGTGTGTGCAAAGTTTCAAATCGATTGCATACGTCGAAGTGTGCCAAAATTGGATCACAAAATTTGACACTAACTAACAAGTAAACAACAAACTTGTAAACTTATATAACTTGACTAATTGAACCAGGAAAGGCTTTTCAATATTCTTTTAAATTTATATCAACCGATTTTCATGAAAATGATTTTTAAATGTGTCACTTTCTGTCAAACAGTTCTAAGAAGACCACTTCCTAGAGTTAGTTTTGGACCAAGTCACATTTTTTAATAATATTTTTACCAGGTCTCGAATTAGAAACGGCGAACTGAGAGCTTGTAATAGAGAAGCCATGACGTTATTTTAATCAATGGTATCACTACACGCATGGTTATTCAAAAATTCATCTACTTTTTTAATAGATCTCACGAAAACATGTCTGTTTTTAATAACTGATATTCTATTAGGAAAAATATAAGTGCAACCGTTTTGTAATATTTAAGTAAAAATGACGATGAATCGATTTTCAATAAACGGATGTACATAAAAAACGATTAGTATTAAATTAAAGCAGAGCGAAGATGTTAAACCAACCCAAGTGAAATTTTATCAAGTAGACACCGTGTAATTTGAACTGAAGCGAAATAATGACGAACAAAATTGACAGAGATGGCATTTAAAAATAGAAGGTTATTTTTACGCAACAATAAAGATTATATAATTTTTCTGAATACTGAGTTTTTCTGGGTTCCTAATACTGCGCAGTGAAAAGGGGCCTTTGCTACTTTAATCCTAGTACGTACGTAGTATGTACTAGATCTATAGATTGGACAAAATACCGCATTCGACCACCATTTTGGAACGTTAGATTCAAAAGATATATTAATGTTTTCTTAACTAAGGACAAAATAATGAGTTGAAAAACAAATATCAATGGCAGATAATTAATCATTTTCATATTTAAAATTACTCAAATTAGATATACAAAATTGTATAAATGTTATTGTAATGTAAAGTAGTAATTTCTAGGGCTCCGTACCTAAAAGGAAAAAACGGAACCCTTATAGGATCACTCGTGTGTCTGTCAAAGCCAATTTGCGCCGAACTACTGGACCGATTGAGTTGAAATTTGGTACACATATGTAAGTCGGTGACCATAAGACAGACGTGTAACGGAAATAAATGAATTTTGAACATGGAGGTCATTTTTTTGAGGTAAAGTAGAAAATTAAAAAAATAATTTTGGTAAACTGTACCGTGTGACATATCAAATGAAAGGGCTTGTAGTAAGGATCTCAAATATATATATTTTTATAATTTTAAAATAACAACAAAATATACTAAATTCAATTAACTGCAGGTCCGTATCTTTTACCGTAAAGAATTGAAATTTTCAATTGATTTTCTTAAATAACACTATTAAAATGAGTCGTCGAAAGTTAAGTTCAATACAACCCTGTTAATTGAAGCATTGCACTGTGTTAGTGCCTACCTAAGGGTTGAGTTTAGTATCAGACAAGGGGTTAAAAGACAAGAAGGCCTCCTTTAACATGTCAGTCACAATTAGGGTTTGTTTGATATCAGACGTGGTTTGACACCGTGTGTACAATGCACTAGCTCAGTGCTAATAAAGCTGTATGCAGACTAAACGATGCCATAGGTATGGTTGTTCAGTTCGAAAGTTGTAGACAGTGACTAATACTTAGTCACTATTTAATGGAGCGGCGAATAAATGAAACAATATAAAACATACCCGTTTTTAAATATAGTGGGTTTCGGTTATAACGCCGATGAAGGAACCACTATAATTCTGTCGCTATATCCGGAATTCGCTATATAAGTACCCGTGTTTGACGACAGATGGCGTTGACGAGTTAAATTGACTTTACCATCGTGTATTGCAGACTTTCAAACGACCTCGTGCTGAGTTGTAGATAAATTCATAGGTTAGGTTATTTTTAACAGCCAGTTGTATCATTCGTGTTTATAATAATAGTTTTATAAATAATAGTTTGGTTACAAATAGGTGTGTAAATCAAGCTTTAGTCGACCGTGTTTAAATCTAAAATTGATTAAACATTGATCGTTTTGTTTTTACTTAAATTTTTTATCCTTTTCTAAGATTTGTTCTCACGTAGATATCTAGATTTTAATAGAATGTGAAAGGGTATTGACTTTACAAAAAATATATATTTCCTGTACCTTTACTGTCATAAAAAAATCGGTGTACTCAAAAAAAAAGCATTTAAATTAAATTTAAAATTAAAAGTTATTCTGAACGCAAGAAAATGGATGATTAAAATTGCTGTGCTATTTAAACGACAAATGTAACATATGATGTCACTTGAGGAACCTAATCGTCAACTGACGTCACATCTCGTTTGAATTGCACAGCAATTTTAAAACAATTATAGGCTTCAATGTTTTGTTTAAATTGATGTTTAGACGTTAATTACTTTAGTTGTCGATCGTCTACAATTAAATCGCCGTATAGTTCCGATCTACATAAAAAATCCATTCAAGCACTCTAATTAAAATACGAAGGCCAAAGTTGCAGAGAATTTCGTACCCAAATTGTTCTCAAAAATTGATTATAACTAAATTTAATAATTTCTTGTCAACATTTATTTCATTTAAGACAAAAATGGTTAACAAATTTTAATAAACAATTTCTAAGTTGAATTTAATGTAGCGCATTTTTAAATCAAAAAGATGTTATAAAACGACTCGTGTGCATGAAAATTTTTAATATTGTTTAAAAGGCAACGTGCGTGTACAGTAAACATTCATTTATCCGCTAAAGTACAACATGCACTACCTACGGCGGGGAAATATAATAATAATATAAAAATGATTTGTCGGGAAAAAGGACATAACAATGACTGCAAGAATCACAATATGCTAAAAGCTAACAAAACAGCATTAGCTAACCATCATTTTGATACTGGTCATAAAGTCGCCTTTGATAAGAGAGAAATTTTGTATTACGAACATAATTATCTAAAAAGAAACATTAGTGAAATGGTGTTCATCAAGTTAAATAATACAGTTAATCTAAGATCTGATACAGAGAATTTAAGCTTGTCATATAACAATATGCTAGAAAAATATAAAAAGAGTTTAAAACAACTCCTTTTTCCCGACAAATAATTTTTATATTAATTATCAAGGACAAAAAAGAAAAAAAGTCAATAATAATAATATAATGCAAAATGCATAACGCGTCACTGAAACGAGTTCATAACTCTAAAGAAGTTTCACTTCACCCAGCTGACACGTTTTTAAAGAGAAATTTCTTTAGTGACGTAGCTGTTTGAAATTTTCTGTAACATTAAAGGGGAAATAATTCAACGGCGGTAAATATAAGAGAAACCTTGGTAACGCAAAATGGATAACGCATCCATAATGACATGAGTTCATAGCTCTAAAGAAGAGCGTATGTAGGTGAGACTTACACGTATTTTATTAATTACTAGCGGCCCAGTCCGGCTTCGCCCGGGTGTAAATGTAATATATAGGATATAAATTCTCAACGTGTATTGAATTTGCGCGAATTCAATCGCTTTTATTTGTGAATGTTAAAAAATCGAAGAAAAATCTTATTTCCCAAAAAGAAATTTAAAAAATTCTGTTGATCCGATCGCTACCAAACTTCAAAAGATCACCCGCTGGGCTAATCTAAAGATTGTCTGAAAATTTCATCAAAAATGGTCTACCCGTTTGGAGTGCATAGATTACATATACATCGTCTTTTATCTATATAGATTATTAAAATGTAAAAAGTGGTTATTGTGACATAACGATAATAGTTAGACATATAGTATCGCGAAGTTTTTTGTAGTCATTGATATGTTCTTTAATATTGTAGAACATACTTTTGTTCTATCATCAATAGTTTCCGCAGCGCATGCGACGAAAGATGTTTTATGGCATTTTTTTACACCTTGCGTTACGTTACTAAAGTTTTAGTAAGGATTCCTAATATTTTCCAGCAATAAATATAACCTATGTTACTCAGGATGAATGTAGTTTTCTAATGGTGAAAGAATTTTTTAAATCGGCACAGTAGTTTTTGAGTTTATTCATTGCAAACATACACATACACAAAAATACAAATCTTTCCTCTTTATAATATTAGTGTAGATATCTGTTGGTAGGAATAAATATAGAAAATTATAAAGGTGTGTTAACTGTAGCTCCATATTTGTTGTATACCTGCTTCAGAATCTTGTGAACGCGCTGTAATATTATACGTATAATATTCTTTCTTAATATTACTAAAATCTCCGTCTAACTTTTGCACAACTTTATCTCTAACATGGAAACGTTATGAGAAGTTTACCGACGTCTCTGATTATTAAAATTTCGCTCAATATATTTACATTTTTCGCATATTATATGTATATATACAAGCGTTTTGTATACCTATAAAAAATTTTAATAGTTTTAAACGGGTGAAAATTTAAATTCCTAAATGTTACAAAGTTTAGAGCCATGTCAATTTTTTTTAATAAACAATATTATTAAAGCATTGATCTTTATCGATATATGATCACGCCCACTAATCTATAAAACCATGCATAATTGATTTTAAAAATTTTTATACTTGGTGGATTATTCAAATCATTTTTTTAATAATTAAATTTAACTTTTATAGCTATTTTCTGGTAGCGTTAGGTACTTGTACGTTACTTATAGCGGTATGTTACATCCAATATCAAAAATGTAAAACATGTTAAATTAATTAAACCGGTGGAGAGGGTGCCGTACAATTCTGTTTTTTGCGAGAACTTTCAGACTTAGGATTTTCGTTTAGGTTTTCCTGTAAACTATGAGTGAGACCCTATAATCCCTATTTTTTTAAAATTTTAGGCTCAGTAGTTTCGCAGATAAGGGGAACATGCTCGATTTTCGTATAATTTATTTAATATCTTTTAAACTATGCATTTTAAAATTATAAAAAATACATTTGTATTCTTAATAACGAACCGTTTGATACGTCACATGCACTTGAAATATAATTTTTTTCTAAGTTACAAATTGGCCCCCCAAAATCGGAATTCGTTTATTAACGCCATACTCGCAATAAAACTACTGTTGGCAAAAATAGACATTTATAAGTATTGCCCAGAAGATTTTTCAGCCTACAATTATAACAAATTACCTGAAAGGTTAAAAAATAATACTTGATCAATTTTTAAGACAATTATTAAAAACTTCTTATTAGAACGGGCCTTTTATTCTGTTGATGAATATTTATGTTACCGATAACTCTATAATTTCATTTTTGTATTTCTCGTCGACGTGTCAAATAGATGTAATGTCTCAACTGATTAAATAAATATCATTATCATCATTATCATTATCATCCGTGATTGGGTCATTTAACTCTATATATGTCCCAAATTTCAACTTTTTGCGTCCAGTAGATTTGGAGAAAATAATCTGTGACATATGGACAGACAGATAGACAATAGAGTGATCGTACAAAAATTCTGTTTTCTTCAGCGGATGTATTGAACCGTAATAAACGATAAAAAACAAAAAAAACACGAGTGGGTCTAACACAAAAGTTTGAAAAGTAATCGGGCAAAAAGAGTGAAATGGTGCTAAAGCTGACAATTTTCTACTTGGCTACTTTTCATATTAAAAACTTGTTTTTGTTCCTCTAATAATTTTAAATCTAAAACATCATTACATTTGAATTACTGTTCCGTTTTTAACGCTTAGCTAGATCAAAAATTTTTTGTGTTCCTTCTACAACGAGTTGCCACTGACTTCTCACAAATTTTCGATTAGCGATTTACTAACTAATAATTTATTCATTAAACAGATTCAAATATTAAAATATAAATTGCCACAATTTTGAACATTTTAAAAACGATTTCGCAAAATTCAATTCAGTCACAAACCGTGAAATCAAAAATAAACGATCAACTATAAATAATAGCCAGCGAAGTATGAAAGATGCGATGTTGTAATATATGCAAGCTCTTTATATCCTTAAGGAATACTCGAAGGACGAACTAGGGAACGGATGGATATACGAATCGAGCAGGCCATGGACCATTCAAGGAGATAACGACATTTGATGATGATACCTAATAGATTACGAAACCTCGTACAGTTCTTCAAATATTAGCAGGTTTGCAGAAAGCATTGTCGGAAAATTTGATTTGACCCTAGCACTGACGTAAGTCAAGTTGGGTAGGAAAATTCCTTTCAATCCGACAAAAATGTACATATTTTGTAAAATATTTGAGGAATGGAGCATTTATTGTTATTTATTATTATACAATGACCTTAGGTTGTGAACTGTGATCGTATATTAGTTTTTATACATGCAGGATCAGTCTAATGTCGTTGTGAAACTCGTAGAACATTAGGTTGTACTCATGCAAAAACAAATGATTGATCAACATCTATCGATTTTCAAGCTAAATTTGTATTAAAATGCATAGAAAAAGGTTATTTCTGTTTTGTAGTTTTAAAATAATTTACTTTTTTTTCTTAGTGTACTTCAGTTTATTTAATTGACTTACATAATGATTCTCTGTTTACTTACATAAGTAACTAGAGGGCATTGCAAACATATCTCTTTTTGGGATTGACAGTAAAAATAGTTTTTGACTAATTCGTTCGTAATACCGTGAATTCAACACAAAATATTATCATAAAAATAAATCATATTTAAAAATATATATCTTTCTAAAAGAAATTATGTTTTCGTTTTATTTGAGCATCGATACAAAACGGTTTCGAAGTGGAAATTGTACAAAAAACTGTATTAAATATGTATAGGAATATATAGTTAAAAATGGTTTTAAACGATCCATTATTTTTCGAATAGCATCGATTTATTCTACAATATTTTCTTATGAAGAAATATGTTTAGTCCCTATCTAAGGCCATTGTCAAATCAGATTTTCTGACAATGATTTCTGCAATTCAGTACAGGTTTAGAATATTAGTCCTTCGTGATTTAAATATTTCAATTCTAAAATGTTAATCTTTTGAGAAACCGAATTAATTAAACCGTACCAAGATTTTTAATGGGGGGGGGGAAATCCATTTACGGAAACCCGCGGGTAGTATGGGGTCTAACTACAGCTATATCCACTAAAAAAGCCACCACCTGTACGTTCCTGTTGGTCTGGGACCGTTCTTTGATTTCACGTTTTTTTTTATTAACCGCAGGTGGTGTGAGACTCAACCACAGCAAAATCCACTAAAAACAACCTCCTCTTCGTTCCTGTAGATCTATGACCGTTTATCGGTTTGTGTTGGTTTTGTCTAAAGACTCGTTCGCAATAACGACTATTCTGACGGGATCCCTGGTTACGCATCGACTGCTTTTTAGTGTATTTGCCATATGGCAACATACACTATTGGCGTCGGTCGGATGGCGGGACCTAGGGGTCGGACCAAAATTTCTCGACGTTTCATAAGTTTCTAAACACTTTGGCACCATTTTTAAAAATGTTAAAATGTTTATATATATATATATATATATATATATATGTGTGTACGGGCAATAACTTTCGAAAGAGTTAATTGATTTTAACGAAATTTGGCCCACGTGTTGAAATCCATCACCGCAAGAAGCCTATTTAAAATGGGCGTAATCGGGGCATTTTAAGGGTAGTTTTTAGGGGTTGAAAAATGTTTTTGGGCCCCAAAACACCGAAAAAATTCTCAGAATCGTTTCAAAATTGACATTTAACCCTTTAGTAGTAATTAAAAAGTGTCCCTAAAATTTTAATAAAATCGGCTCGACAGGACCGGACTTACAAATTTTTTGAAAACACTAATTTCCAGATAGTGACTTATTTATTGAAGGGTGTATTTAATTCGGTGTAGACGTTAGATTGATAATAATATTACAATTAAGAAAAAAAATGTTATTTTAAGGGGTGTATTAAGGGGTTAATTTTTTTATTTTACCCAAAAACAAACTTAATTTCACATAATAAAAGTATAAAACCACACGGCCCTATACAAGCAAATACACTATATTGTCGGCAGGGTTTTGGCACTGCGACCCGGGTTTTTTATTTCTATGGAAATATTCATAACATAATTTTCCGATGCATTATTTTCATTTTTATTAACCGCAGGTGGTGTGAGACTCAACCACAGCAAAATCCACTAAAAACAACCTCCTCTTCGTTCCTGTAGATCTATGACTGTTTATCGGTTTGCGTTGGTTTTGTCTAAAGACTCGTTCGCAATAACGACTATTCTGACGGGATCCCTGGTTACGCATCGACTGCTTTTTTATAATATGAGAAAAATCCATTTCCGGACACACGCAACTGCGGGTAGTGTAGATCTCAACCACAGAAATACCCACTAAAAACAACCTCCTCGATCTTCCTGTAGACCTGGGACAGTTTGCACATTACTTCGGGTTCTTCGTCTTTAAGCCGTACTAAGACTTGTCGCACTGTATTTAAAAGCAGGCAACAATAGAAGAGGATAGTTATATATTTGAACGAAGAATCACATTAAGTGGTCCTCTAATCACTTCTGCTATTCTCGTTTCATTGATTCCAAGTGATTTTTTGATGTCGTGGCATTTTTCAAACAATCGACGCAGACTCAACAATGCATTCACGGATCGACACTCAAATTGCAACCAATAAAATTGTAACGAGACCTGTGTCAGTTATTTCGTTTTATTTTTTGAAAAACTCGGTATGATATCTACACAAGGCATTTTCAAAATTATTACCTGTATATTCAAGAATAAAGATGAAGTTTATTTACTTTGTAAATTTGTAGATATCTTACAAAATGGTATTTGATTAAGTTGACTGTTTACCAGCTGTTCAATATGCTCCTTTTTTCACGAGTATTATTCACGTTTGCAAATCTCCAATTTCTAGTAAAAATCTTATTCAGTCATAAACTAGAAATATGTAGCCTTCTTCCCATATGACTTTTAGCCAAGTTTTTACAGTTTATTTGTACTAAATAAACGATTTAAAATCGGATCAAAACGAGCAAATTAGCATAAGTTGTACACAATTTTTTGTACAGAGAAAATTAAATTTGAAAAAAATTATTGAGCAAGCCTTTGTCAATATTTTTACATAAGTTTATAAAGAAAAAACTTCATAATGTTAATTTGCCTTCCCGTAATTCGAAATCTCGTGACGTGCTGTAAAGAAATATTGACGAATATCATGTTTTTTTATTCAATTTTTAAGGCAAAAATATATGTGTTTGATATTTTTCAGCAGCATGCCAAATTTTGTGAAGCTTAATGTTTAATCGCAGCTAATAAAACACTAATAAAATGAATTTTGCGTCCACAGTTCGCAATTTCCCAAAGCGTATTTTAATCTAAGGAATGCCACCTTAAGAAGCATACTTCAAAAGTTATAAATATTCGCGAAGATTTAAAACATCCTGTTTTTGACTTGGTTAAAAAGTAAATAGAACAATTAGATTTAATTCACTGCTAGACCTGATAAATGCCTGACAACTAAAGAATAAAAAAAGTTCCATCAACATAACCAGTTTTTTTAATTTTAATATGTCATTAACACATTTTTAAAACACGTATCAAAACACATATCAATCAGTTGTGAAAAAGTGAACCACAAAACTGATAACAGAATGCGTAACAAAGTTAATCCCGTTTAAGATATTTGAAACCTGTCTAACGTTAATATGATTAATTAACGCCCAAAGGTATTGTGTGTAAAGATTTCCTTTTCTTAATGATCCATTAGTTATTTGTTATTGTAACTATTTTAATGCCTTTTAAATTTATTCTGATCTATAAATGAAATAAAAACATGAATATTATTAAACTAATATGTAAATCTTTGAACGCACAAGATTAACACGCAGTCAAACGAAAATATACCGGGTGTACGTACAGATTTTTAGAAGTTATACTTCTTTTGGCGCGTTGCGAATAAAATTTCAGCAGGTAACGAAAATTAGACAGTATGAAGTTGGGCGCGCTCGATTAATGAAAATTTGACAGTAGGAAGTTGGTCATAAGAGACACTGATTGAAGTCTGAAATGAAAGATGCACTTTTTGTGATCTGGAAACTATATAATAATATACTAGACGACTATAACCTCTAACATATTTATTACCGTTTTAGTGTGATAGAGCGAAAATAAATTTTTGAAGTGTTTTAAGATATTTGAGGATAATTTTTTGTAAGTATTTTCCTTAAACTTGTTGATGATTTCATTTCAATAAATTATATTTGCATGTATATTAAAAATTAGTTTTTAGTCACGCCAAAGAAGTAAAACCCAGGTCGCAGTGCCAAAACCCTGCCGACAATATAGTGTATTTGCTAATACAGGCAGTGTGGCTTTATTATGCGCAAAATTAAAAAACTGACCACTTAATACACCCCTTAAAATAACATTCTTTTTCTTAATTGCAATACTATTATCAATCGAACCTCTATACCAAATTATATACACCTTTCAGTAAATAATTCACTATCTGCAAAATAACGTTTTCATAAAATTTGTAAATCCGGTCCTGTCGGGCCGATTTTATTAAAATTTTAGGGACACATTTTAATTACTATCAGAGGGTTAAATTTCAGTTTTGAAACGATTCTGCAAATTTTTTCAGTATTTTGGGGCCTAAAAACATTTTTCAACCCCTAAAAACTACCCTTAAAATGGCCCGATTAGGCCCATTTTAAATAGGCTTCTTGCGGTGATGGATTTCAACGCGTGTGCCAAATTTAGTTGAAATCAATTAACTCTTTCGAAAGTTATTGCCCGCACACACACATATATATATATATATATATATATATATATATATATATATATATATATATATATATATATATATATATACATATATATATAAACATTTTTAAAAATGGTGCCAAAGTGTTTAGGAGGTTATGAAACGTCGAGAAATTTTGGTCTGACCCCTAGGTCCCGCCATCCGACCGATGCCAATAGTGTATGTTGCCATATGGCAAATACACTAATAACTTCAAACTCCGTACGTAACGCACCCACTTTTTTTCAAAAGGCGACGATTTTTTAATTAAATAATTTAGATACAAAAAACGAGCACACGTAACTAAAAATTTACATACCTATTATAAAAATGGTATTAGGATTTATTATGTAAAAATGTTTCAAAGAAAAAAATCAATACAGGGATATCCTTTTTTCGTTTTTCCAATATGGCAATAAATTTCAAAGGTAATCTTGTAGAACTTAAATGTTCTTTCCCTTTTTTATACCACATCTTCGCACATACATTCTTATACCTGTTTAAAGGTACATTCACACTTGCGCGATGTGTATTATAGGTTCGTCAATAGAAATCGTAACTTTTTTAAGGTAACCTTACCAGCCGTTCAATATGCTCCCTTTTTAGTGTATTTGCCATATGGCAACATACACTATTGGCATCGGTCGGATGGCGGGACCTAGGGGTCGGACCAAAATTTCTCGACGTTTCATAACCTCCTAAACACTTTGGCACCATTTTCGAAAATGTTTATATATATATATATGTATATATATATATATTTATATATATATATATATACGTATATATATATATGTGTGCGGGCAATAACTTTCGAAGGAGTTAATTGATTTTAACGAAATTTGGCCCACGTGTTGAAATCCATCACCGCAAGAAGCCTATTTAAAATAGGCTTAATCGGGCTTTTTTAAGGGTAGTTTTTAGGGGTTGAAAAATGTTTTTGGGCCCCAAAATACAGAAAAAATTCTCCGAATCGTTTCAAAATTGAAATTTAACCCTCTGGTAGTAATTAAAATGTGTCCCTAAAATTTTAATAAAATCGGCCCGACAGGACCGGATTTACAAATTTTGTGAAAACACTATTTTTCAGATAGGGAATTTTTGACTGAAAGGTGCATATAATTTGGTATATAGGTTCGATTGATAATAATATTGCAATTAAGAAAAAAAAATGTTATTTTAAGGGGTGTATTAAGGAGTAAAATTTTTTATTTTGCCCAAAAACCAACTTAAGTTCGCATAATAAAGCCACAACACTGCCTGTATTAGCAAATACACTATATTGTCGGCAGGGTTTTGGCACTGCGACCCGGGTTTTTTTACCTTCATAGCAGTTGGATGTGTGTAAAATGCACTTACGTTTCTGAAATCTCTAATTTCTATGAGAAATTTTATTCAGTGGTTGATGGTAATCCTTCAAAATAAACTAGTAGAATATACTAACAGTTTTTATTTAAACTAAATAAATGATTTAAAACCAGAAAAGAAAATTATCATATATTTTACACAAATTTTTGTACAGAAAAAAATTAATTTGAAAAAAAATATTTAGTAAGCCACATTTGTCAGTATTTTTAACATAAATTTCTAAAGAAAAAATTTCAAAATGTTGCTTTGCCTTCCCGTAATTTGAAATCTCGTGACGAATATCATATTTTTGTATTCAATTTATAAGGCAAAAATATATGTTTTCTGAAATTTTGTGAAGCTTAGTGCTTAATCACAGCCAATAAAAAACAATAATGAAATGAATTTTGCAATTACCGTTTGAAATTTCCCGAGAGCATATTTATAACCTGCGAAATCAGTCCGCTCTGAAATAAGGTGGAGTAATAAATAATTTGGGTTTGAAGTTTTTGACAGATTCCCGTGGTATGATTGAGTGGACACCTAGGCTTCTTTTAAATCAGTCACAAATTTAGGTAAAGACGACGTAATAAATGGTTCGATTATTAAATTTTTACTCGACATTATATCGTATCCAAAATTATTACAGTAATCCAATTACCTACGATTTATTATTGAATCATGTTTTTACTTAAAGTGAATCATTTAAAAGAAAGCGTTTTTAATAATCGTAGGTTGTGAACGCACCCTTAATACTCTTCCTACCTTAAAGAATCCAATTTAAAACGTAGATACGATTTCCTGTAGAAAAGTTGTGCAAAGTTCTGTGGGCTTCATATTTTACACTAATGCAAAATAAAAGATTGTATCAAAGCTTATTATAGATTTATGTTGTTACGTCTAATAAATTTCAAAATATATTTTTTTCCATTTTTCATCATCGACTGGTATTAAGAATTCTAGTACCTAATCAAATAATTAGCAAAAAGCATGTTTTTTTGGTAAACCAATATAAACCGAAATACAAAACGGAATGTCACAAAAATATTTTTCGAGATAGTCCCGCGTTTTTAGGCGCGGTATCAAACTTCAGTATAGCTATTAATCTGTGACTATAAAGCCCTTCGCACACGGGTCAACAATTTGGCAATTTGAGTTTCAAACCAGTTCAGGATGCGACTATTGTGCAATCAGTGTGCAATCGATTGAGATTCAGCGCGACTGAATCTGAATTGGTTAAGATAGTTCTTACATTACAGTAGAAAAATTTCGCTATGGCATGCAACGAAGCAACTGAAATTGCAAACATGATCGCATGCAACCAGTTTGAAACTAATTTCAAATCGACCGTGTTTCTGTCAACCCATAAGCGGCTTTTCATTCTTTAAGGTCCTCTGCTCGGGGTTTTGCAATTTGAGTTTCAAACCAGTACACGATGTGATCGTTCTGTAACCTCGCTTACGTCAGAGAATGGGGAAACGATTTGAAACTAGTTTCAAGCAGGTCAAAAATCAATTTCAGTTGCATGGTTGCATACTATAGCGAAATTTTTCTACTGTAAGATAGGAGCAACCATCTTTACCAATTCAGATTCAGTCGCGCCGAACATCAATCGATTGCAAACCGATTGCACAACAGTCGCATTCTGAACTGGTTTGAAACTCAAATTGCAAAACCGTCGCCTAAAACCTCTCTTTTTTGCGTCAAACGAGCCGTAGTATAAATACGCATGAGGTATATATGACAATTTTTGCCACCTATAAAATAGCTGATTTTCACTTCATTTTCAAATTTTTTGACAGTTCGCTTTTGAAAAGCCAGTTTCGTTTCACTTTACCGCACTAGTGCGTAATGTATCACTTTTCATGCATGCATAAAACAGTTATTTTATACGGGATAGTGCAAAAAAAATAATTCTATTCTATATTTATGTGACACATTGTACACTGAACAATAGGGGTGTTAAGAGTTATGTGGCAGAAAGTAGGGATGAGTTAACATACCCCATCACACGCTTCGTATTCATATATACCGTGTGATGCAGCACACACACACACACACACACACACACACACGTGTGTGTGTGTGTGTGTGTGTGTGTGAAAGAACGAGACATGGAAAAAGTGGAAAAAATAAAATAAAGTGATGAGCATATCCAATAAGATTTTAACCTGCTGGGAGCTGTGCATTGCCATGGCAACCGTGTAATGCAGATCGTTCTATGTAGCTCTCACGGAGCTACACACATAGCTCACGTGTGTGTGTTTGTGAATGTGTGTTTGCGCAAGTATGTGTGAGTGTGCGCGCTTTTGTTGTGGAAAGTTTAAGGTTGCAAAATTATGTTAAATTCAACTACTACACCAGACAATGTAAATATATATATGTTTTGTTTTTTAAGCATCGAAATGTATATTCAATTAAGATATATTTTCGAAAACGAAGACAGATAATCTATAGACAATCAGCAATGGGTCCAGAAGACTATATCAACCAGCCAGTCCATGGACTATGCACGTTAGTACAAGGAACGAGGATACTGGACCGGGTGATATAAAGAAATTGGGAGATAGCAAAATAAGCCCTAGAGGCTGCAGTGCTTTCGGCGAGAGATCGACTTCCATGTCAAAAAAATAGGTTTGGAATCCGTATCGAGCGATATGATAGTTACCAAAAAAAATTGCAGGTCGATTTATTCCGGTAACCTTCAGGATTTCATTCTTTAGATCTTCCTGAACTGATCGAAATTGAATCCATCGATTTTTCATACGAGATGCAGTCTAGTGTCCGCACTACTTTAAATGAACAATCAACTTAGTATCCAAGCAGAGTTTTGGTGGACTGGAATTTGGCTCTCAACCGTCATACCTATGGCGTTTTTTCGCAACACATCCGGTATGTTAGCATTCACGTGCTAGTATCGGGCTGGTGTCTAATGCTTTAGTCATGTAACACACTTCCTCGTTTTCTTCCATATACTTCCATTCTTCAAAACGCGACTCAAACTCGTTGGCCGAGTTGAAAGCGAGCGAGAGAGAGAAGAATGTACCTCAACGTTCGCTAACCTCATTTCAAATTAGGAGATGGCAAACTTTATACCTGCTTTGGGGGCCTCTCTACTTGCGCTATTCCTTTAAACACATTATATGCGCCATATCTCTCTCTCTCTCTCCCATATTCCTTGCCTATATCCAACAATATATATAAAATGCTTTACTAACTATAATTTTATACATTCAAGTAGTTTAATATGTGATAATTTTATATCTGCCTTTAGATTTTGTTTAAGGAAATGTCAAGCTAGAGATAATTTATTGTTGAAAGGTTATGATTTAGTAATAGCTACTGGTTCCGAACGTATTCAACTGTTTAAGATTAATTGATAAAAGATTATTTAAACGAACCAACGATATTGGTACAATGTGATATAATCGATTATTCTTAACCATTTCAACTCCTCAAGTAGGAGGAATGGTACTAATTTGGTAAACATTTCTTTGAAATCAGTATTTTCTCTGTTTCCATATTTTCTTGGTTTCCGAGTTTTTTTAAACCCCCCTTGGCTTCAAGGATTATTTCCATGTGCCAGACACAATGTGATGAGGATTAAACAACAAACAAGGATTAAAGGAGCCACCACTTTTTCTCGCCACAAGTCCACGCAGCATTAGGATCCCAAAACAAACACAGGACTCAGACCTTGGACAAACATAAAAAATGACTACTGTTAGTAAGTGAAGGACTCGTATGGTTATACTTTGTCTGGCACAATAATCGTTCAATATTTCATATATTTCGAAGTTACCTGTACTTAAGATGTGACTTATGCTAAAAGGGAAGGAGAATTCTTTTTCTTGTAAATGTTTCCATAATTGGTCTGAAGCATAATTTTGCCAAGATAGAAAAATATGGTTTAAGTCTGCCACAGATGAGTTATCGCAGCTACAGATTGGTTTCCGGGTTTGTAGGCGGTGGTCCATTGGTATTTCTATCTGACGTTTCGTCTACAACTGTGATCGACATTAAGAAAGGATTTAAAATAAACATTTCTTGCATTCTTTTAGTCGACGTCTGATTTTTTTATGGGCTTAATAATTTTTTTAGCCACGTCGATTTGATAACACATGCTTGTTTAATGTATGTTATGCAAAAATTGCTGAACTGATTTATTATTTGAAAATAACAATAAATTGAACACTAATAGTCTCAGTTATCGAGCGTCTATTCATGTACAACCTAATCTAAAAATATAAATTGGTTCAGGGCCAAGACAATGAGACATCTTTTCCTAAATTCTGCACATGTTTTAAAAATAAAGGGGTACCTAAGCAAATTGCAGATAACTTGTTTTTCAAATAAAGATTTTTTGGGTAATTTCAGATCTACAACAACAAGTACATCTAGCGAGAAAATAATAAAGAAAATCTTTTTATTTTGCTCGAAAAACTACGCAGGCTATAATACAGTATAAGATAAAAAATATACGCATGGCTGTGTATTTGTGGGGAAAATGCGAATGACATGTTTAAAAGATATTTCACTATCCTTTTTTTATGTACACAATTTTCCTCTCAGTTTTTCCTACACAGAAACGCGTCTGCTGTATATGCGTAATATAATTAATCTTGTTTTATTATACTGCGTAAAATACTGTCGATAACATTAACAATGGTATCGTTACGGTCACAATTGCGTATAAGTTTCTTAATGTGAAAATAATAATAGTTTGCTATAATTTATATATATAAAAATGGATGTTTGTTTGTTTGAGATCAACAGAATTCGACACCGTTTGACCGATTACCAAGAAATTTGGCACATATATGTATTTTTTCATGGAGAAGGTTTTTATCCTATCCACTTTGTTGTAACTCGCCACTAGATGGCGCTAGATAGAGCCGAAGGTTCCACTACAGTTGTCGCTGCCATGGTTCATCACAATCGCGTGGAGTCGTGAGGAGCGGTTAATATAATAAAATAGAAAAAAAATCACCTTTGATTCTCTTGACTCTCGGTTGAGTGAAGGTTCATATTCTAAATGGTACCTAAAGTAAAAAGTAGCTCTCGGATGGTGGAATGCTGTTGCAAATATGCTTTATTATGAGACATGTTTATTGTTTACAAATGCCACTGTAGAATAATTGGTAATTCAGCCGCCGCGATAGTGAATTATTGGAGATCGTGTTCCGACAGTGAAATTATTTGAATAGTAAATTTTTCTAAAATCGCATTATAATTGCAACATAATATTATAACAAACTTATTGAAGTTTAACTTCTTTAGCGACGTATCTGTTTGAAAAAAGTATGAAATCGAGGGGAAGTAGAATTGTCCCCGAAAGGGGATGTTAATTTGTCTCCTAAATTAGATGAAACTGACAAGGACGGAGGTTTATAGTGTGTCGCTAAGTATGTGTAAATATTATTAATTAGTTACTTGGGAATAATATTAAAAACCAAAGAAGTTAAACTTCTTATATGAGCTTATGAGGGTGAGGCTCATTATAATTTTTTAGCTGTTATATCTATATTGTCGATAACTATATAACAAAATGGAACCATTTTTGTTGTCGGTCGAAAGCTGCGTTTCGTCAATATAAAGTTTTTCCTAAAGGGCGTGTCTCGAATGAGCAGCTAACTTGAAGGTCGTACGGGTTTCTTTTAAACGCATGTGTAGAAAATGCCACCCCCTTAGATATCACATATGTATACCCCAAAGACACGCTTCTTTACCGAGTGAACGAACGAACGAAAAGAAAAACGATAAAACTCAGTTTTAACCAACCACCGAAAACTACAATTTCTATATGTGGATGTTTATAACCCTTATATGTACCGGCGGTAGGTATATTATGTACAAAATTCGGGCTTGTAGCGTGTAGTACCGTTGTTTATGTGACGTTTCCTCTACAAACCCCCATTTAATCCGATTCTAGTCCGAGGACTGGTAAAAGAACCAATTGGATTTTTGATTTATTTATAAAAATTAATAAATTCGAAATCTGAATTAATGCTAGGGCTAGGTAAAACTTACGTGTTGGCGACCTTGAGAAATGAGAAAATTCGTTACAATAGATATATCTTTTTTATTCACTCAATTAGATCATCAATTTTTAATTAACTATAACTTTCTTGATGATTGTTGGATAACTGTAGATAAAATCTGTGGCACAGGATCAATAAAAACACAATACTGAAATTTAAATTTGCATTTTCACTGACGTTTCGGTGCGTTTTGCACCATCTTCAGAGTTCTAAAAATATTTGTATATAAATGAAGTGTTATAAATATAAACGGATTACAATAATGTGTACAAACTTACCGAATGCTGTCAATTCATATCAGTATTTCGTCGAGAGATTTAAAAACATGGTGATATAAATGGTATAATGTTTGTAATAAAATATTCTTTATGCCAATTATTAAAATTGTCACTAAAATAAAACTGATGGCATCCACTCAAAACGAATTTTATTTTAGACTAAAAGAAATAATGATATGAATTGACGACTTTTAATTATGATGTTTATGTAATCAGTTATATTTTATCAATTAATTTACTATATATATGGGACAAATTCTCAATATCTGTCCGATAAATTAATACTATTTTTGTATTTTTTAATGAAAATTAAAATTAAAATAAAAAAATACAAAAATAGTATTAATAAACGGACAGATATTGAGAATTTGTCCCATATATATAGTAAATTAATTGATAAAATATAACTGATTACATAAACATCATAATTAAAAGTCGTCAATTCATATCATTATTTCATTTAGTCTACAATAAAATTCGTTTTGAGTGGATGTCATCAGTTTTATTTTAGTGACAATTTTAATAATTGGCATAAAGAATATTTTATTACAAACATTTTACCATTTATATCACCATGTTTTTAAATCTCTCGACGAAATACTGATATGAATTGACAGCATTCGGTAAGTTTGTATATATTATTGTAACCCGTTTATATTTATAACACTTCATTTATATACAAATATTTTTAGAACTCTGAAGATGGTGCAAAGCGCACCGAAACGTCAGTGAAAATGCAAATTTAAATTTCAGTATTGTGTTTTTATTGAGCCTGTGCCACAGATTTTATCTACTCTTATCCAACAATCATCAAGGATCACAACCACTCGAATTAACTTGTTTTAATTAGAGTCAACTTCGTTTCTTTATGACTGATATTTTTAAAAACGAAAAAATACGAATAGATTATTTTTCTCCATATAATCTATTTCGATAATCACTGAAAAATTGGGACAATATACCCAATTGATATTTATACCAGATTAGAACTTGAGAACCGAGGACTTGTTTTAGATGTATATCGCTACACTCTCGGCTATTCTAAAGGTCAAAATTAAAATTAGAATTTCGTACTATTATAAGTAAAGGCATATCTAATGATAATTTAAAAACTAATTAGATAAATGAAAACTTACTAAGTAATATTCAGGATCTATTGTAATGAGCTTCCAAAATCCACATACCTAGAAAAAATGAGGTGATTAAAATATATATTTAAAAAATTGTTTTGTAAAATAGCTGATTTACATCTAATTTTCAAAATTATTGACACTTCAATTTTGAGCAAGATCATTTCTGATTGTAGGCTGCGTTCAATTTCCATGCTCTCAGCTATGATTTATTATGGAAAGGTTGTTCGACTACATTTATTTTACTTTAATCAATTTTACAGCACTAATATTAAATGTTTCATTTCATGATCGCTTTACAGGCACGAAAAGCAGATATTTTATAGAAGGTAGTGCAAAAAAATATAATACAAAATTTTTGATGGTAAATTCGTGTCCATAATTTTAATGAAGTTGGGATCGTAGGGAATTGGACAGTTTATGAAAAGAATTAACTTTGATTAAGTTGAACGTTTCGTTGCTAATTGCAACTTCCTCAGCAACTTTTTCTTATAATTCTACTGTTAATTTTGTTGATATTATTATCATCTTGTGGTAAATTTTTTTCTCTTTCAATTTTATAAATAATTTTTTAAAATTATAAACAGTTTTTTTAATACAAAAAGTTTCTAATGTTTAAAAAGAAAGGTAATTATTAAAATAATTTTAGGTAACAATGAATGATTTTATTTTAAAATGTTGCGATGACCATTTCAAAATGGTTGACATATATAAGCAGGAAAATGAGTGAAACTGTAGGTGAGAAACTGGGAAGAAAATGCGATGAAAAATGTCTATGTGACGATTGCACCTTATTCCGTTGTGTGTGGGAGACATTTTGAATACGTAATAAGAAAAAAATATATATGTACATATAATGCTGATTTCCTATTCGTTCTTCCACATATACATACATTAAATATTCAACCCGCTTCTTCACAGACGGGTGCTGCGTGGTTTTTTTCCGGATTTCAACGCGGGTTAGAATATGTGATTTAAGGAAACTGTTTACAAGCTGTTCAATATGCGCCCTTTTTCACCCACATAGCTCTTACGATCAGTTGATGTGTGTGTGCATGTAGAATGCACTTACTCACGTTTCGGAAATCTCTCATTTCTATGAAAAATCTTATTCAATCTTTGATGATAATGCTTCTAAAATAAACTAGAAATATGTATGTACCATTCTTCACCCCAGAAAAAGTGTCTGGCTTAAAAAGGTAACAGACAAACAGACCGAGTACTTTCGCATTTATAATATTTTGGTATCGATGTACAACAATTCTTTGGGTGGTAGATATATAGAAGAGCACTTTGTATAAAGAATCCAACCAGCAGTACCACCATCTTATAGTAGGTACGTACCTTATCTGTATCTTCCCAAATGACGTATTCACTTAGTGAATGCTTTCTTCCTACACTCAACACACCGGGAACAGAACATACTCTACTTCACTCGACAACTATTTCCTCGTCTTTTGCATGTACAAGAAAAGTACTACCGGTTTTACAGTCCGTTCAAATTATAATACTTGCATGAATCAAAGTCGCGAAACGATGGATTTTTTCCGTGCACATATTATCATTTTTTGAAACTGTAGATTTAAGGACCCACATGTTTTGATATCCACAAATGTCCTCATCCGAAGGCATTGGTGTAACTATCGGAGGACTAGCTCAGGGAACCTCTCGGTCTCCTGAGTGACGTTTGAAAACGTTATTTAAATATTATAAGATATACTTTAATAATCATAAATCAAGTTTCGCCTTCCATATAACAGATAAAGAACATTCGTATGATTGCAATAATTTTTTTAAATTTTACATAAATCACAAAAAGGGTTAATTTTAAACGAACTAGAAAAATTTGTAATAGTTAAAAATAATATATATTTAAATACAGAAAAGAATTTGAATCTTATCTTTAACAAAGCAGAAAATAATATCTTATATAAACATATTATAAATTATTATAACTTATGTCTTTGATTGTTTGACTTTCCGTAACCTTGAATAAATTATCAGCCATTGTAACATTTCAAATTTTTTAAATATTAACAGTTTACGTTGTAAATATAATATGTATTATCTGATGATGACTATCGTCGAAAGCGCTCATAAATAAATTTTATTATAAAAATTTTGGAATTGTTTTTCTATAATAAAAGTATATCTTATAATATTATATTTATACGTACAATATTATGATGGTTATTTAAATATCCTAATCGAATAAAGAATTTTTGCCTTTTAACTCTGTGGCCCTGTAGACTGTAGTCTGGTTCACAAGTTGAAAAACGTGTTAATTTTTGCTACTACGAGTTAAAATACGTGTCATAACTCATTGGATCGTAATCACCTCTAAAAAAAATGTCCAAAAGTTTCAAATCCGCACGTAAACTATTGCAAAAGTTATTAACAATTAAAGAATCCAAAAAAGGGGGTCAATTCCCGGAAAAAATAGTCCCGGAAAAAATAGGCCGGAAAAATAAATTTGGAAAAAATAGCCGCGGAAAAAATATCCCTGGAAAAAATAGACCCGATATATATGCACTAAGAATACATAATAGCATTATCAGAAGCGTAGCGTGCCTTGGCGGGGCCCCGTATAGAAATCTGTTTGGGAGCCCTTCCCCCGTTGAAGTAAATGACTTAAACGGGGAAATCCCGCAGCCCGCGATAACCGATGTAGGGTGTTGCCAACTTTTGAACGCACGCTTTACGCGGGAAAAAAAGAAATTGCTTTTTTTGGCTTTTGTCATTTCTGAAATAAAAAAAAAATTGGGAAGTTTTTATTAATTTTTGCTTACGCACGTTGGGGGCCCCCGTGGCCCGGGGGCCCCGTATAATTGATACGGCATATACGGCGGTAGCTACGCCCCTGAGCATTATAAACCAAAAGCACCCAATACCCACCCACCCATTTTTTCCCAGGCTATTTTTTCCGATCTATTTTTTCCGGGGCTATTTTTTTCTGAATACCATTTTTTTGCCATTATCTCGAAAACTATTAATATTAGTGAAATTTAAAAAAAGATCTCTAAAGAGGAGAACATTTTCGGAAAAAATGTGCAATAGTGTGAAAAGGAGTAAATAAAAAGTTGAAAAAACCTTTCTTGATCGGTCGCACGCAAAGACATGCAATGAATTGAATGTCGATTAAGAAAGATAGATTGGACAAGTAATATTCATTTTTCTAGCTATAATAATATCGTGCAAACAGTGCATTAAAACTTATTCAAATGCATGGCTGAGAATTCTTAATGGATTTCGTATACATATGCATCTTATAGAGGAGAGACAACATATAAGAAGAAGAAGAAGGTATTTGTTAGAAGTGGCGATAGAGAAGGAGTTACATAAAAGAGTCGTTGCAAAACGTGCAATACTTAGGACTTCCAGTTTCTATCGTCGTATAAAACCAGAGTTGCCAAATGGATAATGCGAGAAGTAATAGTTAATTTTATATGAAATATTAAAATATTGTTGCATATTATCTGTACCTAATTTAACTCTTTATTAAAAATCATGAAGCCCCATGGAAGGCTTCGGCGCTCACTGTACAGTGTAAAAAAAATTTGTTTCAATCGATCAATCATTTTTTGAACAGAACCGATTTAAAATTCTACTATGCTTTTCTTATGAAGAAATATGTCTGGTCATAATCTAAGGTCATTGTCAAATCAGGCTTTTTGACATTCCTTTCTGCAACGCAACGATATGTTTTCCCGATCTTCAAGAAATACTCCTTGAACGAAGGAAAAAGTTCCCGATTTGGCATCAATGCTCTATACTCCTGAGATTCAATATATTACAGAATTCGCCACGTTGCACCGCTTTAATTTTATATATTTTGAATGCAATTTTACTTTTTTATTTTCAAAACAACGAAAACAAAGTTACAAAGTGAAAGATAATTTATATTCTTCAACGCCAGTTTGTCATTTTATATAACTTTTGCAGCAAAAAACCTCTTATTGATATCAAAATGAAATTTAATAATATTATTTACGAGAATATGCTCAACTAGATTAATTATTTTTTGCGTTATCCCCAATAAAACAGCTACTTTATTACGCACTAGTGCGGTAACGTAAAACAACAGTACGAGATCTAACAAATTCGACAGTAATTTTCATTAGAATAATAATTTTCATAAGCAACCTAATGAAGTTTGTTTCACAATCGAACTGTCAAAACTGTTTAAAATATACCGAATACTAAGTGAAAACCAGCTATTTTAGCTGGCTTTCACTTCATTTTCAAAATTTTTGACATTTCAATTCTTCTAATACTTACTAGATTATAAAAAAAAGAACTGGCAGATAAGTGATTGATTATGGAACTGGTATAGCGCGACCAGTTTTGTTTTACTTTATGGCAATAGTGCGTAATGAGTCACTTTATACATTTATTTATTTATTTACACAAGACCTAATTAGATGTAGAATTATAGAATATTAGAATAAGGCTGACAGGTGATCGGCCATGATCTAAGGAACCATTTCAATATTTAATCTGGAATTAATTAAAGGAAACCATGGAAAACCTCGACAAGACGGCCGGTACAGGAATTACCGTTTATCGGCGAAAGGCGGTAGGAAAAAGTTCCAGCCACATCTGCTCCCGTCGGGATTCGAATCCGGTGCCTCCCGAATGCGAGTCTAGGTGCTCTCACCACTACGCCACATCGCTCGGAAAAGCAGCTATTTTATAGGAGGTAAGAATATTTAACCATGCATTAAAAAAATTGGAGTACTTTCAACACTTGAAAATCGCTGTAAAATATTATAACCGAAAAAAAGGAAAAATACGTATATCTCGTTTTTTATATCCACGTATAAATCATGTTCACATATATTTTCTATCTCTGTCATGGTATACTTTACGTTTGTACATTTATTGCTGAAATAGACGAAAATTTCCCATTATAAGGACACTCTTCTTAAAAATATATTCATGCAAAATAACATCGTCGTCCTCAAAGCATTTCATCCTTTTCCAACTATAGTTGATGTCGAATCACCTGTCTTCTTTTATGACACGAGAGAATGAAAAACATGGTAATAAGAGCCATTCCCACATTCATCTCACACATGTTTCGTACGTAAAAATTGTTATGTATTTAAATAATATTTCTATCCTTTATTTTTGAACACAGACACGTATAGCTGCCACTTTGTCTTCGTATACTTTTCACACACTTTAGATGAGTGAAAAATAGCTATATTCTAAAACCTGGTGACAAATCTAAATTTTTACACTTCAGATTAACGTGACATCGCTCATATTGTAAAATATGCTCTCGGGATATTCCGAACTGCGGATGAAAAGTTCATTTTATTACCGTTCTTATTAGCTGTGATTAATCACAAAATTTGACTTACCGCTTAAAAAATACATATTTTTGCCCTAAAAATTGAATCGAAAAATATTCGTCAATATTTCTTTACAGCACGCTAAGCGGGACCGTGCGACCGCAGATCCAATTTTTTTGGTTTTAAATAAAGAATACATCAGAAGTGCTGTGGTTCGTGTGTCGGTTTCGTTTCGGTCGTTGCTTCAATGAGTTTTTTGCCTTTTGTTACCGATAGAAACAGTCGATTCTTTGACGAATGATTAACAAGTGGTTTAATTAGTTCGTTGAATCAACGCCCACCACTATACTCAAATGAAATATAGATACGAGGAATTCAAACCTAATGTTAAAAGAATGGTTTCGATTTGGTGGGTCAACTATAGTTCATAGGTGGTGACGTAGAATGCGCTGCTGTGCGTGGAGGACGCGTAAAACGTGGTAAAACGGCTAGTCATCAACGTCTTAAAGCTCCTAGATTAGTACATTTATCAAGTAACAGAATCCATTGTGCCCATGTGATATTGTATAATTTGGGTAATTCACGTAATATGAAAATGATTACCTGTCATCGATATTTATTTTTTGAACGTGTTATTTCCTTAGTTACGACAATTTTTATATCTTATAATTGAATCGTGGACCTCAGAACGGTGACGATTGCGGTAGTCTGTCAAATCTAGGGTCTTAAGGCTGTCGGAACGCTCTGAATTTAAGCCACACTACGAGGGTTACAAAATGCTGTTGCAAGCGTGCCGGTGTCAGTTGGAAATATTTTGAAGTTTTAAAAAACTTTTCCGAAAAAGGAAGAGTCACTTTAGGTTTGTGATTGCACAATTTCGTGAAATAAGTACGAATAAGGTCATAGTGTGACATTGAAAACGTGTGTTTTTTAACACAATTAATGCCAAAAATTAGAAAAGTAGTCCAAAGACCTAGACTTGTCCTTGATCATGCTAATATAGAGAAAGAATGTTTGCAAAATGTTGACGAATAAGTCCGCACTTAGTTATCAGCCGAAGCCCTATTTTCGGCATAAATTTAGAACGCTCCGACAGCCTTAAATTCCCGAACATCGACTCTATTCGTGTCCAAGAGTTATTTCGTGCAAGCAAAAATCATGAATCGCCTGGTCTATATCTAACTTCGTGAAACACCTAAAAAAAAGTATCTCATCCCTCACTGGTTATTTTCAGTAAATATCCTGGTGGATAAGATTTTCCCAAACAGGTCTCCTTACGAAAATACTAACATTTTCTCGAAGGTAGGCACCTCCTCCGTTACACGAGCAATATATATATTTTTATACGTCTGTACAATGTATGTACATACATAACACATAGCGGTACTTACATAACTTTTCTTTCTTTGTTGTGGGTTGGCACTCTTTGAATCAGTCAAAGCTTCAATTTCACATATTCATAGGTAAGCTTTATAGTTACGTCAGTCACTTGAAAAAGTTTGGAATTTTGTATGATTCACTCGCGTTAATTGCGGTAGCAAATTATAGGTTGGTAGATTGATGTCGTTGTTTTTGAATATGTACTTTGAAAATAAAATATCTGAACAATATAAATTACAACACACTACATAATAATAGAAAACAGTATCACGGGTAATTGGAATAATGAAAATAAATCAATTTAAACGCTCATTGATTGCAACGTTTCGTCTTTTCTTTAATTAAGACTTTTTCAAGCTCTCAATATGCTTAAACGATAGTTAAACTATGATATAATATGGCATTACAAAAAACAATTATTATTATTCCAATTACCGGTGATACTGTTTTCTATTATAACATATATCTGGAATTGTACTTTAAAGATGAATACACTACATAACCTCAAAATATTCCTCAAATATAATAACTCAAAAGATAGCGAGGAAAAAATGTAAGCCAAATGGGCGACATGACCAGTCCAACTTCAAAAATACTGACATGTTGACGTCTACATATATAATTTCCTAATCTGTGTCCGGATGTCCAGATGTCTGTGTTTCCAGACCCTCCAGAAGGCCCCAGTAGACTTTAAAAGTTGAAATTTGGCACACTTATAGTATAAGACAAAACCTAATGGAGCCGGATTTTCGATTTTATCCCCGGAGATCGAAATAGGGGGACTTTTTGAAAAAAATTTCGTAGAACATAACAGGCCATGAACGGGTGATTGGTTGCCTTGGTTACGGACAACAAACTCTGAAACATTTTGATATCAAACATCAAAAAACCCGGGTCGCAGTGCCAAAACCCTGCCGACAATATAGTGTATTTGCTTATACAGGCAGTGTGGCTTCATTTTGCGAGCTTAAGATGGTTTTTGGGCAAAATAAAAAATTTTACTCCTTAATACACCCCTTAAAATAACATTTTTTTTCTTAATTGCAATATTATTATAAATCGAACCTCTATACCAAATTATATACAACTTTCAGTAAATAATTCACTATTTGTAAACTGTGTTTTCATAAAATTTATAAGTCCGGTCCTGTCGGGCCGATTTTATTTAAATTTTAGGGACACTTTTTAATTACTACTGGAGGGTTAAATGTCAATTTTGAAACGATTCTGAGAATTTTTTCGGTATTTTGGGGCCCAAAAACATTTTTCAACCCCTAAAAACTACCCTTAAAATAGCCCGATTATGCCCATTTTAAATAGGCTTCTTGCGGTGATGAATTTCAACACGTGGGCCAAATTTCGTTAAAATCAATTAACTCCTTCGAAAGTTATTGCCCGCACACATATATATATATATATATATATATATACGTATATATATATATATATATATATATATAAATATATATATATATACATATATATATAAACATTTTTAAAAATGGTGCCAAAGTGTTTAGGAGGTTATGAAACGTCGAGAAATTTTGGTCCGACCCCTAGGTCCCGCCGTCCGACCAACGCCAATAGTGTATGTTGCCTTATGGCAAATACACTAATAAGTTTTCAAAAAATTACAAATGTTCTCCCCACGGACAGAAAAAGGGAGAAAGTCGTCTAAAATATTTGTTAACTTCTATATTATATGTAAAAGAAAGATACTATTTTGAATACTTAAACTTTGATTGCGCCTGACGGAGACAGGCTGAACAACTAGTATTGTAATAATTATAATAAAAAAATGTTAACGCGTGCGGTGACGCGGGTAACGACTAGTAATAAATGTTATAATATTTGGTATTCGTTTGCGTCGTTACGTAATATGGTATGACATGTAAAAATTAACCAATTTCTTTTTGACAACTCTTCAGAACAAAGGAATAACTTTTTTTATTTTCTAAATATTCATATGATAATAAGTATACTTGTAATGTTTTTAACAGTTCACGTTCGGTCATCTATGTGGCCTGTTCAGCGTCTATTTTACTTCTCTGACAGAGATATAACTATTGAATGGATAAAATCGCATAACTTTTGTTTTTACTTTACGCACTAGTGCGAAAGAGTCGTTTTACGACCGCTATACAGGCATGAAAAGCAGGTATTTTATAGGCGGTCGTGCAAAAAATCTTATAGAATCAAACCAGGAGAAAAGAAATGACAACAAAGAATGAAGTCTTGTCTTATGGATAACAGCATATAGAAACGTTGGTACATATATATATTTGAAAGCATCACTGCATGAGAACTGTGAAGAAGAGAGCTTTGACGGTGGTGTGTTTTGTTGAGGGCATGACGCATGCGTATTGTGTATCGTCAATACTTTTTCTATAGTATTCACATCTGAACGCCTATATATTATATACTGAAAATACCTAGCATCTACATACACATGTAGTTACCATATATTGGTGATATTACAATTTACTATGTACTACGATGATGACAATGTTTCAAAAAAATGTCTCCTAATGGCACCAGAATGGTTGCAACATTAGTGCAAAATTGCTTGTTTTTCAATTCTTCAGCGACGTACCTGTTTGAAATTTTCTGTAACATTAAAGGGGAAACGATTCAACGGCGGGGAAATATAACAGAAACCTTGGTAACGCAAAATGGACAAGGCATTAGTGAAACGAGTTCATACCTCTAAAGAAGTTTCACTTCTCCCGCGAGCTTACGCGTTTTTTTAAAACGAAACTTCTTTAGCGACGTATCTGTTGAATATTTCTGTAACGTTATCAAAGACATAAAACCACAAGTTACAATTTGCACTGATATGATTCAAACATACTTATTCTTAACTAGCCTTTACCCGCCGTCCTGCACGCGATTGAGATGAGTCACGGCAGCGACAATAGTAGTGGAGATTTCGGCTCCACCATATTACAGTCTACTGGGAGCTACTGCAAAGTGGATAGCATAAAAATAAAAACCTCCATGAAAAAATACATATACAGTCAAAACCGTTTACGACGACATCATTTAGAACAACATACCGGTTATAGTGACCAAAATCATAGATCCCGGCTGAATGCTATATGACTGCTTTTTATGGCATTGCTTATTACGACATACCGCATTAAGCGACTACATTGAATGTAATATCTTCATATCTTCCGAGAATTATATCTGTTAGAACGACCAACTGTATTGTAAACAAAATTCGTACGCACAGAAGTGTTCCAAACAGACTAAAATTACAGATTTTATGAATACAGAAAAATGATAATGTGAATATTATTCCAATTAATATCCATCGATTTATATGTACCTACACATTCAATAATGCTACATACTTAATAAAAAATTACTTTGTACCTCGAAAACATCACCGGTTGTTACGACTATTAGTTTTTACGACCAAATATGAGCTAACCCTTCGATGTCGTTATAACGAATTTTGATTGTATGTGCCTAATTTCATGGTGATGTTCAAACGGTGACGAAGTCTATTAATCTCAGACAGATATACCAGTTTCCATTTTTATATATGTAGATTATCGGGTGTCTATAATCAACGGAAATCTAATCGTGACGAAAATCACAGTCAGGTTGATTTGTTGCTGTAGCACGTCGCTCTATCATTAGCACATACCTTTACTGCTTGCACTGAATCGTGCTATAAAATCGTTATTGCCAACTATGTATACGTACGGAGCTATCAAGGCGTCAAGATTTCGCAAGGCACAGGGAATTTTAAGAGACATTTTATGGGACATATCTTCTTCGCTACTATGTCAGCTAATGGGGAATATACAAAGATGATGATTACATGTATAAGACAGGCTTGTTCAACACCCTTCGCTTGGGGCTAATAATAATGGTTCAAGAGGACGGCTTGGTTGTCGTGAATTCAAATCCCCGGTCCGCTCATGAATTGTTTGTGATGTTTAATTAAAAGGCAGGTTTGTTAAAAACCCTTCGCTTGGGGCTAATAATACTGGTTCAAGAGGACGGCTCGAAATCGTATTCCAAATCAAGAATAACTTGGTGTAACGGTTAACTGGCTTTTTCATAAAACTGTCCTCGGTTAAATTAATACCATTCCTCATTAGTGGGTTGGAATAGGGATGTCGAAAAAATATCGATATTTTTTATTTGATATATCGATATTTTTGGACGTTATTTAATATTTCGATATATCGATATAAAATTCCCAGTATCGAAAACCGATTTTTTTCCAGTAGCAACACTTGTATGTACTACCGCGACTAACTATGGCCGTTTAATTATTCCGAGAACTCCACTGAAAAAGAAACATGTGTTTTTACATATGTTTTTGGATCATACTTTTAAGTGCGTTCCAAAAACAACAACAGTGAATAAAGCACATGTAAAATACGTTTCTTTTTCACCGGATTTTTCGATATTTTCGGAATAATAAACAGTCAATATTTCATTTCATTTCTACAACAACTAGAATATTTTTAATTATTTCGATTTACACCTCAATTCAACAATTTTCTGTCGAATGTCACCTAAGGCACGCATGCCATAGGTTCGCCATCCCTGGCTTTATTAATTGTTCGATTAATCTCTAAAATTATCTGCTCCTAAATGTATTTGACGTTTGATTAATGAACAAAAAAAAATTCTTATCGTTGTTTTTGATTTCAGATAATTATTTATTACTTGATATTAATTGCTATTTGAGATTATATTAAGCTAGCCAATATATATACTAAATTTTTTCGAGTGCCAATGTTCTCTTTAAAATTGTACCGATATATCGATATTTTTTTAAAAATATATCGGTACCGATATCGATACTTGAAAAAAAATATCGATACGATATATATCGATTTTTTTTGGCACTTCTGACATCCCTAGGTTGGAACAGTAATTCCCCACCAGTGGATTGGAAAAAGGGCATGTTGAACAGCTGGACGCTGATAAACAGGTACTTTAAAGAGAAATGGTTTACTGTATTGAAATTATACAACTAAAACTGTTCATTATATTAAGTTCAAATGATTTATATTCATTGTAAATGATAGTAATAATAAATTTTCTTTGTTCGTGCGACTGCTGAGCAGTACTAAATGTGTCGAATATAAAATTACTCAGAAAATATTAAATCATGTCAAAATACACATTAAAATTAATATTAAAATATAATATAGTAGGTACTTTAGTAGTAGATATTTCCTTTAGTGTCTTTTTGATTTTTTTTAATATTCATTTCTAATAATAATAATAATATGCTTTATTAAAATAAATGAGGGTTAGTAAAATTTAAATCACAACGGTAGGTAAAACAGTTTCCTATACGTGTTTTGTGCGCACTTTAAATTGCATTTCTGTCAATAGTTATTGCCAATAAATTGCGTTTGATGCTTAACGAAAAATCGTAAGTTTAATGATTGAAATACAAAGTGTATATTTTGACATCCTGGACGTTAATTCCGAGAGACATTCTAATTGTATTAATAGTTTGCTACAAAATAATATTATTTATTGGCAATCAATTACTAGACTCCCAGTAATGCCCTGTTAGGAATATTAATTTAAATAAAAAATATCCTATTAACATTTATTTATTTTCTAACAATCATCTCATACAACGCAGTTTACGATTCTGTCTAACGATGTCGCTGTATTATTATAAAATAAATTCAAATTCAAATTCAAAATTCAAATTTATTTGTGTCCATGATGCAATTTGCATGTGGATTCGTCAGTCTACAATAAAATACATTAAAATACAATTTAAAAGAAAACACTTATATATATACTTAGTTAAAATATTTAAAAATTATCATTAAAAAATTCCTGACAATTATAATAGCATCTATTTCGTAGAAAGTTCTTAAGGTCGTAAAATATGTGTCCCTTTTCACCCGCATAAATCTATCTTACGGGCACTTGGATGTGTGGGTGTGTGCATGTAAAATGCACTTACTCACGTTCAGAAAATCTCTAATTTCTATGAAAAATCGTATTCAATCTTTGATGTTAATGTATGTACCATTCTTACTATACGACTTTTAAGAAAGTTTTTACAGTTTATTTGACCTAAATAAACGATTGAAAATCAGATAAAAACGAGAAAATTAGCATAAGTCTTACACATTATTGTACAGTAGAAATTAAATTTGAAAAAAATTATTGAGCAAGTCAAATTTGTCAGACAAAACTTCAAAATGTTAATTTGCCTTCCCGTAATTCGAAACTTGTGAGTACGTTTTGTTAGTGTATTTGCCATAGGCAACATACACTATTGGCGTTGGTCGGATGGCGGGACCTAGGGGTCGGACCAAAATTTCTCGACGTTTCATAACCTTCTAAACACTTTGGCACCATTTTTAAAAATGTTTATATATATATGTATATATATATATATATATTTATATATATATATATATATATATATATATATATATATATGTGTGCGCGCTATAACTTTCGAAAGAGTTAATTGATTTTTACGAAATTTTGCCCACATGTTGGAATCCACTACCGCAAGAACCCTATTTAAAATGGGCCCAACCGGGCCATTTTAAGGGTAGTTTTTAGGGGTTGAAAAAAGTTTTTGGGTCCAAAAATACCTAAAAAATTCTCAGAATCGTTTCAAAATTGAAATTTAACCCTTTAATAGCAATTAAAAAGTGCTCCTAAAATTTTAATAAAATCGGCCCGACAGGACCGGATTTACAAATTTTATGAAAACACTAGTTTGCAGATAGTGAATTATGTGCTGAAAGGTGTATATAATTTAGTTTAGAGGTTCGATTGATAATAATTGCAACTGAGAAAAAAATGTTCTTTTAAGGGGTGTATTAAGGAGTCAAATTTTTTATTTTGCCCAAAAAACCAACTTAAGTTCGCATAATAAAGCCACACTGCCTATATTAGCAAATACACTATATTGTCGGCAGGGTTTTGGCACTGCGACCCGGGTTTTTTTAATTTTGAACCAGCAAGTCAAATTTTGTGAAGCTTAATGCTTAATCGCAGCTAATAATAAAAGTAATAAAATTAATTAGCGACCGAAATATTTTCCAATCTGAGTCACCTTTATAAAACGTAGGCGCTCACAAATAACAAGAGTTATTTGGTCATAGAATCAATTCGTATTTTCAATTTATTATGTTTTTATAATAAACTGAAATTCCGACTGATACTTTCACCAGTTCTCGAATTAGAACTTGGGAATTCGGGGCTTGTAATAGAGACGCCGTATAAACACTGATGGCATTTCTTCACTGGGCACTCTGGGCACGTGCCCAGGGCCCCGCGATCGATGGGGCCCCCTAGTTCCAGATCAGCATCTGATAACCGATACTTCCGACAAATATTCATCTTTAATAGCCATAGTCCCATTTTCCTAAAGTGCCCAGGGCCTCCAATAGGTTAAAGACGGCTCTGGCTATTTTCAAGTCCAAAAAATTAATTAATGAAGACAACTGGGTTTTGGATATCTGGACACAGTTTAGGCGAAATGTAATACCGAATCCTCCATTATTCACATATATAATAACGCACTAACAGCATGTAAAATGTAATGTGTTTATTGTTTAAATTTCTGTCACCAGATGTCGTATCGTTTTATGTCAAATCACAATTAAAGATGGATATACATCTGAACAGTTTCTCTTTAAGTATAAAAAGCTGGTTGGAAATTAAATCGATCTTTAATAATTACCGCCACGTACAAGAAAGAGAAGTCGGACGAAAGTGAGACAGAGGGAAAAGGAAGGAAAGTGAAATAACTGAGAAGGCCATGGGCAATGCGCGTCGCCCTTAAAAGTACTTAAATTTCTCGAGACATTGAGAACAGAAGAACGTCGGGCAAGAAAATGTGGAGTGGGCAAATAAACACAGTTGATAATGAATGAGAGACAAAGAGAGAGAATGAAATTAGTAGAAAGAGATGGACGGTGAGCGTCTCGACGTCGTATACTATAATATCAACAACGTGCGGTGGTGGACGGCGCCTTATTTCCTCTTAGTCTTGACCTACCTCAACTATAGCAGAGTTAATTTCACTCCTTAAGAAAATACTTTTTCCCTTTTCATAAGGAAATTTTTCTTTCAAGAATTCTAATAGCATTATACTATACAGTGGCAGTTCTTAATTATGGGGTCGTCCCGAATTTCTTTTTTATTGCATCATCAGAGAGTTTATACTCGACTTAAAACCTTGCTAATATATTCTGAATTCTATTTTATATTAAACTAGCGGTCCAGTCCGGCTTCGCCCGGGTGTAAATGTAATATATAGGATATAAAAGATGAGAATCATTATCATTAAATTCTCAACGTGTATTGAATTTGCGCGAATTCAATCGCTTTTATTTGTGAATGTTCAAAAATCGAAGAAAAATCTTATTTCCCAAAAAGAAATTAAAAAAATTTTGTTGATCCGATCGCTACCAAACTTCAGAAGATCAACCGCTGGGCTAATCTAAAGATTGCCTGAAAATTTCATCAAAAATGGTCTACCCGTTTGGAGTCCATAGATTACATATAGGTACATCGTCTTTTATCTATATAGATTATTAAAATGTAAAAAGTGGTTATTGTGACATAACGATAATAGTTGGACATAGAGTATCGCGAAGTTTTTTGTAGTTATTGATATGTTCTTTAATATTGTAGAACATACTTTTGTTCTATCATCAATAGTTTCCGCAGCGCATGCGACGAAAGATGTTTTATGGCATTTTTTTTACACCTTGGGTTACGTTACTAAAGTTTTAGTAAGGATCCCTAATATTTTCTAGCAATAAATATAGCCTATGCTACTCAGGGTGAATGTATCTTTCTAATGGTGAAAGAATTTTTAAATCGGCACAGTAGTTTTTGAGTTTATTCATTACAAACATACACACACACAAAAATACAAAGCTTTCCTCTTTATAATATTAGTGTAGATAATAACAGCTATTAATGGTATAATTTTTTGACCTCACGTTTGATGTCAAATAATTATACGAATACTAGTTAATTCAAATCCAAAACTCCTTAAGATAAATACGGATACAACAAAAATACAATTATAAATAAATTTCCTGCCCAACTTAGAAACCAGTGCTAGCGCAGGAGTAGGAGTTTCACTTCGTCTGCCAGAATATGTGCCGAGAAAACGGGACGACCTTATTTTCATTATTTTATCAGTTTTTGGTAAGATTTCTGTCATTGGCAAATTAAACATTTAGAGATCATTAAGCGTAACCCAATTTTCTTCGAAATAATTTATGTTTTTTATGTCTAGGGCAGGATTTACATAAGGACACTTGAAACCCAAGTCTACGGGCCTCCATAACCTAATCCCAAATTCAATTTCTAAAAAAATATGCATGTAGACTGATCGGTGATCTATACTCTTAATGAATTTGCAATAAGAATTTGCAATCAATTTTTCACTTTAACAAATTGCATCATGTGTTTTAATAATCTTCTTACATGGGGACCCGCACATGTTTGAATTGTTAAATCCTGCACTGGTCGTGTCCATCTATCGAACTCGTCAAAGTTTCCAATCTCTAACGCAAGAAGCAAAATAATAAAATGCGTGGAACGCATGATAAAATTGTTATTCGTAAACTTCTGAGCCCGTTTCAGTTTCTCTAATTGAAGAAGAGCGCCTCTGTTAATGTCACGATTCTTCCTGCTTCTCTTTGTCAATGGTTCTTTGCACCTCGTCTTTCTCTGTGCTCATTATTCCCCTCAACAGTCCAGTCGTTCGTGTCTTCCTTCTTCCAGACGCCCCACGACTTCCGCATTTCTTCCAAAAGATATAGCCTACCATACTCATTTACAAGGCATCTCGGCATACCATGACCCCTAAAGTACACTTCAACGTTCAAAGCCTGACATGTTTTGCATTTCTTTAATAAGACTACAAGGAATTTCGCCTGCGTTTTTTTAATACCTTTCTTTTATTTCAATTCAATTTCTTCGAGTCAGAAGTAAAATATTTTTCTATCAACCTGTAAGTCTCTGTCTAATCCATGAGTTGAGACTTCTCGGATAAAATGGTCTTCCATATACAAAAATACAGTGAAAAGCTCTCAGAATCGTTTCAAAATATAACCCTTTAGTAACGACAGGACTGAACTGACAATTTTTTTGAAAACGCTAGTTAGCGGGTAAGGGTGTATTTAATTTGGTGCAGATGTTGGATTGCGATTAAGGAAACCAATATTATTTTAAGAGGTTTACTAAGGGATTATTTTTTTTGTTTTGTTTAAGAACCAATTTAAGTTAACATAAAGCCACAAGGTCTGTATTAGCAAATACAGTGTAACCTTAATAATATAACGAACCTAAATATTCGATTCGAAATCCCCTCGAACTGTCCGTAAGAGTTAATACAAAATAAACCATTACATTACGAATACTTTTTGTCAAAACCTCTTTATAACGAATTTTCAATCATTGCAGAATATAAATAGAAAGTATAATTTACTTATATCTAAAGTTTTTTGTCAACTTATAAACTTTACATAACGTATCCTACTAATCAGTCACACACAATTCCACAATAGCAACAACAATTCAAGTCTCAACAGGTTCAGACACGCTAAATTTATCGTAAAACAATCATTGTTGTTTGTTGTAAAGTAATGTAAACACAGCTGTTAGTCACTGTTGTTAGTAAATTTAAAGTTGCAGCAACTGAGAAACGAAAAAGGTGTTCCTTAACCGTCGCAGAGAAACGAAAAATCTTTAAGTATGTAGACGAGAATCCTACGAAGAAAAATTAGACATCGCTAAAGAGTTCGAAATTCCCGCAAGTACATTGGCCACAATTTTAAAGTTTAAAGATAAGTTTTCAGACGAAAATGGGATTTCTTATCTTGTTAAAATAAATCTTAGAACAACCTAACCTCTATATAACAAACTTCATTATAACGAATTACAACGAATATTTTCTTATCCCATTCAGCTTTGTTATCTCGAGGTTGTACTGTACACTGTATTGCAGACAGGGTTTTGGCACTACGACCCGAGTTTTTGTTTTATTATAAAATATGACAATAAAACGTAGTTTAAAATGAATACAATTTTAATGAACGAGCAATAAGGAAATCGAGTGTGCTTTGCCGTGCAGCGAAGGAAACGAAGGAAAGGAAAAGCGAAACAAGAGAAGACTATACGCATGCGTTCATCGAGAATACAATTAGCTGCATGTATATATATTATATAGCTACGGTATACTTTCTCGTTTAATTACCTCCACCATCTGGAATGAGGGGAGATTTGTTAAGAAGGGTGAACTTCATTCGACTCGCGCTTTCACTCTGATGAGTGTTACTGGGTCAAGGTTAGGTCATTGCACTTATTACACACAGACACACCCTTCTCACCCATCCCTCGCTGCCGACGGAGTTAAATAAATGAAAGTGAAGATTTAATTTCTGTTACGGTGAAATTATTGCGTCTGAACAAGGGATGGATTTTATACATTGCAAATTACTTAATACTTTTCGTTGTTAGATTATAGATATTGTACATTATAAACGCACGATAACCAGTCACGGATTCACCGATATATTATGATGGTATTGTTTTCATCACGGTTTAGAATTCTATATATTTCAATAATAAATCTCAGGTATTTGGATTAATAATACAAAACAATCGTGTTATTGTTAATCTTGCTACGTTTCGACTACTTTATTTAGTCTTCGTCAGGCTCATAACTAATAAATGAAATAATCAATCAAATGATATATGTTTAAAAATTTATAATATTGAACACACATTGTAATTAAAATTAATTAAATAAAGTTCAAAAAGATTGGTAACGTTTCAAATTTATGAGCCTGAAGAAGACTAAATAAAGTAGTCGAAACGTAGCAAGATTAACAATAACACGATTGTTTTGTATTATTAATCCAAATACCTGAGATTTATTATTGAATTATAGTAATAATTTTGGATGCGATATAATGTCTAATTCTATATATTTTTCCAAGAAAAGTTTGTAGAAAAGATTTTTGAAGTTTAACTTCTTTAGCGACGTATCTGTTCGAAAAAAGTTAAAATCGAGGGGTAGTAAAATTATCCCCGAAAGGGGAAGTTAGTTTGTCTCCTAAATTACATGAAACTGACAAGGACAGAAGTTTATAGTGTGTTGCTAAGTATGTGTAAATATTTTTACTTAGTTTCACATAACAAAAAATTAAACTTGGGAATAATATTAAAAACCAAAGAAGTTAAACTTCTTTTGTGAGCTTATGAGGGTGAGGCTCATTATCATTTTTTTAAGCTTTATAGTTTAGAAAATAAAAAAAAATCAGCTGTTCTTTTATTTTGAAGATTATCAAAAATAAATTAGGTAGCTGACAAGCATGCTTTGGTTAATTTTTATATGCGATACCATAATATTATGTAACCATGCAAAGCAAACATCATAATATTTATTACTAGCCGTTACCCGCGTCATCGCACGTGTTAACAGAAATTTTATTTTATTTATTATAACTATATCAAAGGTCAGTATTTTTGAAGTATGAATGGTCCTGTCACCCAATTGACTGAATTTTTTTATAACGAATTACTTAATATTAAAAACAATCTCAAATATATTTTTAAATATATGTATATATTATTATATATATTTTTAAATATTTGCTGTATTTAATTTTGTCGCAAAAGTAAAAAAATGTCAAATATTCGATAACGAGAAATGTTATGCATTGTAAAAGATGACAGCTATATACTCTAAGTTATATCAGTTCTTCGAAGTAGAAAAACAATATCATATATAAGAGAATTGGATGGATGGTTCATTTTATTACTGCAAAGCGTATATCATGTAATATAAGAAGACATGAGACTATTAGTCCAAGAGCTCGTGATCAAAAATTCCATGTTTTCGTAAAAGTTAATATTATCAGATCAACGCGATCGTCGAGTTCTTGAGACCGACAATCTACTAAAAAGAGCTTTATTTACAGGAATACACATACATTTTGAGCTTTTCATTTTTACACCGAAAGATGGCATCACTGTGCTCATTTTTACATCATCATAGCACTCAGCCTCATTTATTATTTCATTCTTACTACACTCTCGAAACTTGATATCGCAGTTATTTTTGTTGCACTCAACAACTTCTTATTTACATTATAAATGTTTTTTTGAGACACCTGGCGTCGCGTCGGAACGCTTTAAGAGCTGTAAAAAAACTGATGTTTTGTAAAAGCTGAAATTTTGTGCAGTGTTAGTTTATTGAATACTAGCCGCTACCCTATAATACTAACTAATCTGAAAATGTTAGCCTTTACAAAAATCGCAATTTTTTACCACGAGCTCTTAGCCTATATGCATAAGAAGAAGAGATGTAAAAAATATAAAAGATAGATTGCTTTCTTATGAGATATTTTCAGCATCTAATTTGAATTCCTGTCGCTCATATTGTACTTCGAAACAACTCGTGTATCATTATTTTCAATTTTATTCTCTTTCGTTTAAAATTTAACCGCCTGCGCAACTTCCATCTTTATTTTCCATATTGAAGTTTGTAATATCTAGTTTCGCACAAGTTTCATAGGAACAGCTTTAAGAAAATGTAATAAAATGACAGAAAACATTTAAGCCAGGAGCGGTTTAAGACTAGACCGTGGCTAGAAATTTAAATTTAGATTGAGGTTGTAAAAAGCAAAACAATCGAAATTATTCCACTTTAAAGAACAGAATCTCCCCTTTTCAAAAAACTACACTTTAAATAGATTTCGTGCGAAAGGAACCTAGATATAACTTCTTGTACAAACGAAACTCAGCCCTGACGGCACAAAACAATAATAGAGCACACCCGGTAGCAGTGTAGCGGTGTGTACAATAACTGATAGTTGATTGATTCAGGTAGAAATTTTATACAATAGTATATATAGGTAAGCTGTATGTTAAATGAGTGTTTGCCTGTCCTGCCTGGGTACGCCGGGTACTGCGCATACAGGAAAGCTTTAAAAAAAATATGTGCCAAAAAAAGTGTTTGATTCAAAAGCCAAGTACTATTCGAAAGTTAAGTTGATTTTAAATAAATAAATAATAAAAAGTGTCTCGCTTTTTGCAAATATTTTTAAATATATCTAATGAAGTTGCTATAAAAATGTCAGCGTGAATCCATCACTTATTTTTCACTTTTGAAAATTCAAATTTGGGATATTTTGCTCCAAAAGTGTCTGCCTCATTTGTTTATTTATTTAAAATCAGCTTAACTTTCAAATAGTACTTGTTGGCTTTTGAATCAAACACTTTTTTTGGCACATATTTTTTTTTAAATCTTTCCTGTATGCGCAGTACCTGGCGTACCTAGGCAGGACAAGCAAACACTCATTTACTTATATATCGTACTATAATATATACTCTTGTATCAAATATCTACCTGAATCAAACACTTCATGAAAGGGGTGTCATCCCTTTAAAAAAAATGTAATTAATAGTAGGTTATGTATCTAGTACGTGAAATACCATTTTATGACGCAGTAAAACAAATACTAGCGAAAAGTTTAAGGCGAAACGGAAAGGCCCAAACGTCTCTTAAGAAACAGAAGACGTGATTTAACACCCGGTATATTGAATGGAGGTAAATACTTGTGTTTTCTTGTATAGGTACCTGAAGTTATTTAATACACCGACAAAACCTGTGCTCTGTGGTGTCATTCTCACTTTAATTGGAACGAAGGTATGAGGTGCCTTACGCCGTTATAATAGGGACTTGCAGGGCTCAAGTAAATTCACTTAACACAACAAGAGTGAGATAAATTTGAATTCCATCAATATATATGTAGTAGACGTTCTCTGGTTCTAGACACCCAGCCCTTGAGACGACCCCAATGTATAAATAACTTTTATTACATTATATTGTACAGTATTGAGAAAAAACGCAACTTCTCAGCACATTATTGTAATGGGTCCGAAAATTGAAATTAAACATGCTTAGCATATTTTTGTGCGTACGTACCTACGTAGCCATTTCTGTCTCTCACGAAACCGCGAAAATAAAAAAAAACCGGGTCGCAGTGCCAAAACCCTGCCGACAATATAGTGTATTTGCTAATACAGGCAGTGTGGCTTTATTATGCGAACTTAAGTTGGTTTTTGAGCAAAATAAAAAATTTGACTCCTTAATACACCTCTTAAAATAACATTTTTTTTTTCATAATTGCAATAGCATTATCAATCGCACCTCCATACCAAATTATAGACACCATTTAGTAAATAATTCGCTATCTTCAAACTAGTGTTTTCATAAAATTTGTAAATCCGGTCCTGTTGGGTCGATTTAATTAAAATTTTTGGGACACTTTTTAATTACTACCAGAGGATTAAATTTTAATTTTGAAACGATTCGGAGAATTTTTTCGGTATTTTGGGGCCCAAAAACTTTTTTCAACCCCTAAAAGCCACCCTTAAATTGATCCAATTGGGCCTATTTTAAATAGGCTTCGTGCGGTGATGGATTCCGGCATGTGTGCTAAATTTCGTTAAAATGAACCGACACCAATAGTGTATGTTGCCCATATAGCAAATACACTAATGATATCGACTACATTAAGAAATCAACTATTGACTATAATAGTTTGAATTGAAATCTTCAAGTAACGTATGGATCCGACTACATTTCGTAATCGGGTTAAATAATAGAACTCATGTGTTTTTAACTTCTTTTTCATCAAGGTAATTAGATACAGAGGTGACCTCGTTCCATTGGATCGTAGTGAGAGGATGACGTCATCTATTTGATAAAAATATTGAACTGTGTAATTCATTAACGAGGTAATCTGTATATCTCACTGCCTCACTTTGTGGCCGTCATAGACCAATCAGAAGAACCTTTATTCATTTGAGTTTAAACGGTCTGAATGATATTTTTATTGGTTGAACAGCGTACGAAGAGACACTGCATGAAAACTACTGACAAAAAACTTGAAAATCTATACATATAAATAAAAAATAAATAAATGTTCGACGGTCTTTTGAACACACTACCCGAACTGGGTGGGGGTGAATTTTATATAAAATAATTTAACCGGGTACACTATATTTACTATAATAATAATAATAATAATGCGTTTAACGTCTGTTTCTCGACTTTATGTCATAACAGACGCCATTCGCACCATTACTATTTTCCATTTACACTTCCCGTTATGTTCTACATTTTTTTACAACTTCAACTTATGTAATAGCAATGGGCGAATGAAGGAATTATAGGAAATTAGGATAAGGTAGCTAATTTTTGAACTAGGAGTTTGATAGGTAATCGGCCATGACCTCAAATAAGGAACCATCCCGATATTTATCTGGAATTAATTGTGGAAAACCATGGAAAACCTCAATTAAGATGGCCGGTATAGGAATTACCGTTTCTCGGCGAGAGGCAGTAGGAAAAAGTCCCAGCCACATCTGCCCCCGCCGGGATTCAAACCCGTACCTCCCGAATGTGAGTCTAGTGCTGTCACCACTACACTACCCAGCTCGGTTATATTTACTATACCACGCCGACGAAAGTCCCGGGCAGACCGCTAATCCTGAACAAAATCAGTTGAAAATAGATGGTGTTGAAAATACATAAATCCGATTTTATTTTGTAAACTTTTATTTTTATAGTAAAAAGCGAGATTATACATCTTTCCATGAGTGTACTTACTTGTTTGGCTGTTCTGTCGCTCTAGTTGACAGGGCAATGTTAGACGTTGACTCTTATCCAGTGAAGCATTGTTTAATTTAACGAGGAGGCATGCGACGCCTGTTATTTCTCCAACCAGCAATACGCTGACACTGAGTCCTACTTAGATATTATAGTTTCAGACTCAATTTTAATTGATATTAAAAGATATTACCGATAACAAGATTATAATGATCCCGTTAACCAGAATTTGGTAACAGCTATCTTTTCTTTAGACCTGTGATTTACTACCTTTTTGAAGTGAAACTCCCTTAGCAAGTAGGTATCTGGTTGAAATTTATTGTTACGTTAAAAGGAAAATTAACGGGAAAATACAAATGGAAATTTTTGTTTTTCATTTTGCCGCGGAGAGATGACGGTTACTATTTTTACATATTTTCTTTATCGTCATAGTATTAAATGACTGTTTTTTTTTATTTAAACAAAACCGGCAATTATTATTTTTTTAAAAATACAACCATATACTCTCTTATTTTTGTCGGCATCACGATCTTCAAGTTTACATTGTAAATGTTTTTTTAAGATGCGTGAAAATCAGTTATTTTATAGATGGTACTACAAAATCAACGCATTATGTTTAATTTTGAATCATGACCATAAAAATAGTCCATAATTACGAAACGTATTTCTCATAAGAAAAAATGTCCACTTAGTATTCAAGCAATGTCTGTCTTCGATTATTCTGCCCTGATTTTTCACGTCATCAATATTTTGTGTATCGTGAAATGAAAACGCAGTCGTAACATAGGTACGCCATTTTCTCTCATAGATAAGTTTTCCAGTCGATCGGTTATCGTCGATGCACGAACTTCTTTCTCTCTCGCACTTTCGATGTCTCATCTCCTACACACAGAATATATATATGTGTGTGTTTGTCAGTGTGTGCGTTCCACCAATACACACAATATATAGATCTCATGCCCTCCAATTTATATATAAAAGGACCGATCCAATGCTTTCGCGCGCTTTCTCTCACACACACGCTTTTAATGGAACTTTCATAGTTGGAATGAGGAACAGGCTATAAGGCCGGCCGTGAACAGCTTGAACTGTTAAGTAAAGATGGGAAAAACGGGTCTTTTTGTGATCTGCATCTTTCACTGAGTTATGCGGATCCGTTGATCCGTCGACTCAAAAAAAAGTAAGTCGGCTCTCACGGATCTTCTGTCGGAGTCGGCTCTTTGAACCGGTTCAGATCTGAGTTACCCAACTCTAATAGCGGTCGTCTGTTTACTGTGCGCGGAAGCCGTTGTTGTAGAGATGGGAAAAACGGGTCTTTTTAGTGATCTGCATCTTTGCATCTGGATTCCGTATGTGAGCCGGCTCACTGAACCGGTTAAAAAAGAGCCGAGTTCTGAATATGTTACTGCAGTATGACACTGAGTTACTTAGTTCAGTCAATCATATCACGACCTGTATAGAATCAAGAATGCATAGCCAAACATGTGATGCATGAGTCATTTGAGCTAACAGATGCATCAAAGCAAGAAATGATACGTAAAAGTAAAATGTGCTTCTGTGTGTTAAGTGTTTCACTGAGTTATGCGGATCCGTTGATCCGTCGGCTCAAAAAAAGTGAGTCGGCTCTCACGGATCTTCTGTCGGAGTCGGCTCTTTGAACCGGTTCAGATCTGAGTTACCCAACATTAGCTCGAACAGTCACTGTCAACCGTTCGAGCTGTCGGCGTCAACCGTTGGACCATACGTTTCCAACCGCTCGAGGCGTTCGCTCAAATTTTGTTGCAATATGAATTTTGATGAAGACGCAAAAGCTGTTGCTACTTTTACTCAGGCGCAGACGACATAGAAAACAAAGTAAATTTAGCATTGATCCAATTTCAGAATTAAGAGAACAACGTGGACAATTTCATCCGTGATTTTGTGTCGCGTTTCCTAGATGCCAAGGTTACGAGCAGTCCAGTGTATATGTGTTGCAAGTGCTAAGGGAAGATATAAGATGAGTTCCTGTTCCATTATGAAAGTTCTATGGTATTTTGACATTGTATGGAATACTTGCATTCCCTATATTTCTTATGGAGATTGGGACGAACTCCAATATACTTGGGACGTGAACACACATACGAACAACTAAAAACAATCACGAGGGTGTTCTAAAAGTAGTCGTCAAATTCGGATGACTCTTTATACCGTTCCAATTGTCTAAGGGTGTAGGCTTTCACGGCCGGTATTGTTGCAAATCCTTTCAGTTTACGGGCTGCAAGCCATGGTCTATTGATACCTGATGTTTCGTCTACAACTTACGTCACACTAACCATGTGAGTCGCCTAAAAGGACACTTCACTCGCTATCACACCGCCTTTGATAATGTCTAGCGTACTTGTAGGCAAAACGTTAGGTAGAAATAACAATGGATTGCCGTCTACAAGTTCGGAAACCAAGAGGTTTTGGAACAGCACAGGCCGAACAACACTGGGATATTAAATATTGTTTAAATTGTCAACTGAAAGTTATTTCAGTTAAAAGAACATTTCTACAGGATTTGGTCTAATGTTGCTTGGAGTAAACATCAGAGGAAAGCGAAAGATCTTATTATAAATAATAATATTTTCGAATGCACCAAAATTATTTATCCTCGAGAAACATCACTAATATATTTTGAATCAGTCGGGACTAATCAGCTCATGTATTTTCAGCTTCTCTATCATCCTCACTTCGTGGCAGTCATAGACCAATCAGAAAAAAACCTTTATTAATTTTAAGTTGTCTAACGTATTTTTCTATCAGCTGAGCTGGTTAAAAGTGTTGGATCACTTTCACACAGTTTGTGCTGAGGCCCAGCGGTAAGAGGCGAGGTAGGCAAAAGACATAATGTGGGTGTGACCTTCTTTAGCTCTGTTTCGCTCAAATCATGCGCACGTTTTAATTTTTGGCTGGTGCCACACCACGAGGCTAAAAGATGCTATTGCAAGGATGCCGCTGTCAATTGATTACTCTAATTTTTGGAAATATTTTGTACATTTAAAAAACTTTTCCGAAAAAGGAAGAGTCACTTTAGGTTTGCGATGGAACAGTTTTGTGAAATAAGTACGAATAAGGTCGTAGTGTGACATTGAAAACGTTTGTTTTTTTGGCACACTTAATGCCAACTTTTTTCTAGTAAATCGTACAGAAATTACACAAGTAGTCCATTAGAGACCTAGACTTGTCCTTTATCTTCCTTATAGAGAAAGAATTTTTGCAGAATGTTCACGAATAAGTCTACTATCAGTTGACAGCCGAAGATTAATTTTTGGCTTAAATTCAGAGCGGTCCGACAGCCTTATAAGAGAAGACACTTTCGATTCAGGGCAACACTTCCACTCAAATCAGGGAATTTCTTACTACCTTCATTTTTGGAACATCCTCAACAATGTCGGAGAATTTTCTTATGGATATTGGAACACACTAACACAAATGAATGTTATCTAGCGCATACAAGGGAGTACGGGAATATATGTAAAGATGGCAAACGCGAATATAAGCCTTGATATGTGGAGGCAAACGGTTCCCGATCAATCCATAACAGGATTCGAGGAACCGGCGGGAAGGAGGAGGGGAGACGAACACAGTTACGTAGGTTAGATAGTACATTTTATATATGTATTACCTAACAGCTACAAAGAATACATACCTACGTATAAATGGGATAATACTAACGTTCTAATTTCACACCCGTCTGGAATTTAAACAGTAATAATACGTTCAACGTCCCTTTCTCGACACAACAGGATGCCACTCGCATCATTACTATAGGCTCCATATCATCACTTCTCGTTATTTTTGAAGTTATACTTCTGTTGGCGGAAATTTCGACAGTATTAAGTTGGCTGCGCTAACGAAAATTCGACAGTATTAAATTGCCCGCGCTAACGAAAATTCTGCGGTGTGAAGTTGCCCGCGCTAACGAAAATTCTGCGGTATGAAGTTGGCCGCGCTAACGAAAATTCAACAGTATGAAGTTGGCTGCGCTAACAAAAATTCAACAGTATGAAGTTGGCTGCGGTATCGACAGTTCGACAGTATGAAGTTGGCTGCGCTAACTAAAATTCAACAGTATGAAGTTGGCCATAAGAGACCCTAACTGAAATGACAGATGATCGAAATCAATGCTTTTTCTGTCATCTGGAAACTTTACAATTTACTAGATGACTATATAACCTTTGATTACAACTTATAGTCACCGGAGTTTATAAAATATTTGGACTACTATATAGACCGATTAGTAAAAACTGTGAAGGGTAAAATTATGAAAGTGTTTTCAAACATTTGAGGTTAATTAATTGTAAGTATTGTTTTTAAACTGTTTGAAGATTTTTTTTTCAATAAATTGTTTGCACACACTTTTTTAATATCAAGTTTCATGATAGTAATGTGAATTATGGAAAATTAAGACAACTAAGTTTGCGGGCTAAAGATTTTGACAGGAAATTGACTATATGATTATATTTATGATGATTGTTTTTGTTAACACAATGTCGGCAAGCGGAGGTTAAACGCATTATTATTATTAATATGAATGTTTGTTATTTCCAAGTTGTCATTTAAATTATATTGACGTCTCTACAATGTCGACAATTTTCAAGCCCTAGGTCAACCTTATTTACAAATTCAATTGGGTTACCAACTTTCATAACATTTCCTTCCAGAACATTTCGCACCCCAAACTACCGAACCACTAAAAAAAACAAACAAAAAGCAAACACATTTAAAATTCAAAAATATAAAAAAAACGGGCGTAACCAAACATGACTGATAAGAAGTATGATAAAATAAGATAGAAAATATAGGTTTATATGGGTGACAGCTATGTGTGTCTCTGTCGGTGAAGAGGCTGTCACGAACGACGCCGGGCGTCTTACGGAAACGACGCTACGGCATGTGTAGAACTTGGATGTTATATGTTCAGCTAGCGTATCGTATGTGAGTATGTGACGTAGGGGGCGGACGTGTTCTTCGCTTTTCTTGGAAAATACTGTATTATATAAGAATATAATGTGATATCCTTTGTATATAATGTAAAACATTCGAAGTACGAAAAACTAGTTCTCCTTTGAGTTATAAACCCGAACAAGTGCTGGCACATCAAGTATTCCGCACTTTCATCATTCAAATTGTAAAATATGCTCTCGGGGAATTTCGAACTGTCGCCACAAAATTAATTTTATTATTGTTTTTATTAGCTGTGATTAAGCATTAAGCTTCACAAAATTTGGCTTGATGCTTAAACATTTCAAAAAACATTAATTTTTGCCTTAACATCGAATCGAAAAACGTGATATTCGTCAATATTTCTTTATAGCACGTTACCAGACATCGAATTATGGGAAGGAAAATTAACATTTTGAAGCTCTGTCTTTACAAACTTGTGTTGAAATTAACGATAAATTTGGCTTGCACAATAATTTTTTTTTTCAAATTTTATTTTCTCCGTACAGAAATTTGTGTAAAACGTGTGCTAGTCTCCTCGTTTTATTTAGATCAAATTAACTGTAAATAAAACTTGATTAAAAGTCGTATGGGAAGAATATAATACATATATTTAGTTTATTTAACATCAAAGATTGAATAATGTTTTTTGTAGAAATTAGAAATTTATGTAAGCGCAGTTTACATCTAGCAAGATAGAGCTATAATGCGGATGAAAAAAAGATCATATTGAGCAGCTGGTACATAGTAACCTTAGTCAGAAAATTCTTAATTTTTGTATACTTATTAAAATATGATAATACAATTACCCTGAAAATTTGAACTCGTTCGACCGTATATAATGCGAGATAAATTCAATTAAAAATTGGATAATTAACATTGATTGTATACGATCTCTGTAGTTCTGAACCAGTTTCTTATTTACAAAAAAAGAACTAACTGTCAGAAACTTTCCAAAAACTGACAGTCTTTCAATGCATTTGTTATGAGTTTAAAAAAAAATAAAAAAGATTTTTGACCATCTAATTATTTATAAATAACGGTTTAAAGTTCAACAATTTATAGAAAAGTATACATGCATATGAATACTGTATGGGTTACGTTTCCACGGCTACAGTCTTGCGTACAAATTATGTATCACTTAGCCAAGCTAGTATACTTTTGTGGCGCGTATAATCTATAACTTTTTGACAATATTGTACCACGACAACTACCTTAATTGGTTATTTATGTTTTTTTTATAATTATTAATTATGTATTTATTTCTTTAATTTGTATTTAACGTTGTTAAGGAAACGTAAGCACCAAAAGAAAACATATTGCATATTATTGTCCATTTTCCCATTATTAAGAATTTATTTAAATTAATATTACGGACGATAACAATAGAAAATTAATAATAAATCTTAAATAATAAACTGAAAATGCAATTGATACTTCCACCAGTTCCAAGAAAATAGAGCTTGGAGAATTGTTCGTGCCGCAAAATGTTGGTTTAATAGATCGACAATTTTGTGTAAAAATATTTTGAAAGAAATATATCACAGAATAGCTAAAACATGAAATACGGCTTTTTACCCCAGTTTCATCGTAAAAGATGATATGCGATACTTGAATTTATCTCCGTCTAGTTTTTTTCCTCGTCTACACCCTCTTAAACACACAGCCCTCTCGACAGGGTGTTTCGCCCCCCTTTGCACACTCGTCTTGTACATCGACTTTACACATGCATGCAGCAAGACGGGAGAAAATGTCAATAATATGGAAAATAAAAAGAATAAAAAAATCGTCTTTTGTAAAGAAATAGTAAATGTTGACTCATTGCCTACAGGTTAACCCGTTAGTATTGAACGAAGCCTTTGTCCTGATTACTCTGACGCTAGGCAACAGAGATAATTGTCACAAAAAAACTGACTTTATAACGACCTTAGATTGTTATCATAATAATAATAAAAAAACCTAGGGTCGCAGTGCCAAAACCCTGCCGACAATATAGTGTATTTGCTAATACAAACAGTGTTAAAATAAAAATAAAAGAATAGTTACTTCTTACCACAACAGATTTATTCAGTGGATGTTCATTTAGTTTAGTGTTTTGCTGAAGATGGGAGCTTAGCTCCCGAAATGTACATCCACTGAATAAATCTGATGTGGTAAGAAGTAACTATTCTTTTATTTTTATTGTTCCAACCACAGTGCTCTTAATATTTTTACAAACAGTGTTACTTTATTATACTAATTTGTTTTTGGAAAAAATAAGAAAATTAGCCCCTTAATACAGCCCGTAAAACAATATTTTTTCTTTAATTTCAATATTGTGTCCCTATTGTATCAATTCATCGTCTGTACAAAATTATATCCAGCCTAAGTATAGTTCTTTATTCCCGAAAATGTTTTCATAAAAGCCGATTTTATTAAAATATTAGGAACACCTTTTAATTAATACTCAACGGTTAAATTTCAATTTCTAATCAACCCTGAGAATTTTTTCGGTGCTTTGGGCCCCAAAACAATTTTAAATCCCTAAGTACACCTCTTCAAATGGTACGATTAGGCCCATTTTAAACAGGGTTCCCACATGTGGACGAAATTTCGTTTATATCAAGAGTTATCGTGCTAACACGTTTAACATTCGTTTGTCAACCTTGTGTTATAACAGACGCCATTCGCATCATTACTATTTTCCATCTACCACACTTCCCGTAAGTAAGCGTGAAATTTCGATTTTTTACTTATTTTTTTAGTATTAAACTTTCTGATATACCGTTTATTTATTGTCTTAAAAAAAATCTTACTACGAAGTTTTTTTTCCTAAAGGACATCGAATCACAATGACGTTCATTTTTAACAAGGGTAGTAAAACAATTATTTGAAATAAAGTTTTCACAATAAAAAATCATGTCATTAGAAATATGTTCAAGTAGACGTTAAGAACTGACAGAAAGACGAAAAAGAAACGACGCGAAAAGTAGCAGGAAAATAAGAAGAAGATCCACTTAAAATTTTAATATTCCAGAAGCCTGCTTTGGCATCTAAGTTACCCCTAATTTAGTATAAAATCAATATTTTCATTATATCGAAATGTATAAAATGACTTTACATCATTCACTAGAAGTTTAAGATCAAGATAAATATGTTTTTTACAATAAACTTTATTAAAAAAATTAAATAAATATACAGAAATATTCGACAAAAATATGTCTAATAAAATTATATAAAAACTTTTAATTTAGAAAAAAATGATTGTAAGTTTAGTTTAAAAAATTGTAACAGAACGATGCTGCCATAGTATATATTTTCGAATAGAACAAATATACGTATTAGTAGGTATGTCTTAAGAAATTTCACCCTTGTTTCAAGCCCTTTATCCTCCTTCCCTTATTACAAGGGGTGGAAGAAGTTAGTTAAAGGGAGACATTTATATGCCAGTTAACCGTTGAACAACTGATTCAATTTTTTTATTGCTATCATTATTAAACATAATTTTCATTATTTGTCATAAATATCTACTAAACACTGTCAAAACTCATTTCTTTTATTTTAAACTTTTAAAAGAACGATGTAGTTGCGACAGCACTACAAGGTACCGAGGTTCGAATCCCGACGGAAGAAATGCTCGCAATTGCTCTTCCACTCTTCCATTTACTACTTTCCCGTTATTTTCAACATTTTAAAACTTTAACTTGGGACTTAGTAGCAATGCGCGAAAAAATACAGAAATTTATATTTTGTGAACATATTATGAGTTTGGCAGATAATCTCAATATGTATCTGGAATATTTGACACAATAAAAAATAAATCATTAAATTATGTGAATACAATAATTTATTAAATAAGAAAGCAGACAGTATCAGTTCGTATTTATTATTATTTGAATTATTGTTTCAATTTTAATATTGCAATTTTTTGAAATGCCTAAAAACGCTGCCCGTTATGACGTTTTGAAATGTAAACACACGAGTCATGCAAACGTTTGTACACTACAATAATGGCGTCACATTGAGTACTGTTTTATCTTATAAAAGGATTACATTTAATCGTAATAAAAAATCCTATGGATTAATATTGCGGTATGAAAATTATTTAAAAATGTAACCGTGTAACCTTGGCCATGATAGATGAATTACCATATTTTCTTAGCGAGATGCAATAGGACAAGTTCTAGGCACATTTATCCCCGCCGGGATTCGAACCCATAGTATACCTTCTGAATTTGAGTCTGGTACCCTCACCACTACGGTACTCACTCGACGAATACTCCCGGTGTTAAGTATCAAGAGTATCACAAGAGGTAGTCAAACGTTTACAATATATTATATTGGCCAGTAGCCAAGTAAAGTTAACAGCCTAGAAAAAGACATATATTATGAACTATGATAGTTTATTATAAAGGAAAAATAGATACAGCACGTCCGAACTAAACTGAAAATGATTTATCTTCAATGAAAACTATTGAAAATATAGGGTCTTCGAAAAGTCACGCTACCCAGAATTACCATTTGACAATTCTCACGATGAGAATACCTCGGTAAATTATTTTTTTATTTTATTAGAAAGAGAAAAAAATATAACTGGGCTTCTATCTTAAGATTATTAGCACTACTTAATATAAATATACAATGGTCTTGTGATTATTAGATAAAAACATAAGGTAGGTACATGTATATAATATACAATTATGTTTACAATAGTTTTTGTTCAGTTAGTTAGTTATATTAGGTTGTTTTTAGTTTATAATTTTAGAATTTATACATTTGTAAGACAATGTAAGAATATGTTAATGCTGTAATGCTTCAGAACGAGCTATATAATTGCTGTAATCTTTACGGAAGAATTTCGTATTAATAAAAATTTCCATATGATAACATAGACTGGCTATTAGCCCCTATGTCTGCCTTTGAATTACGTATTGTACTAAGGTGGATTAATGATTTAATAATAATAAAAAATGGAAATTTACTTGATTCATTCATACTTTCGCTACTGTGATGATTCTTGTCTAGAGATACCTTGCGAAAAAAATCAGATCTCGCATGCAGTGAATTTAATGTTACTATTGCTTTATTATGAAGAATTAAATGTTACGATATCGCACCATAGAGTAACTGATTCGCTCATTCCGCCGCGAAAGTGGAAAGATTCTGGTTTGAATCCCGACGGTGACAGTGGAATAAAAAATAAAAAATAAATTTTTCTAGTTTAGCAATGTCACAATGAATGTTTACAACTTGTAAGGCAAATTTATATTTTTATTAAATAACTGACTTAGCCTTCAGCGCCAGATGCTGGATCCAGGAAAGCCAAAAATGTGCTGGATCCAGCTGAATTGCTGGATCCAACATTGCAATCCCTAAATAGAACACATATATTAGTGTAGCGAATCTGAAAAATTTAAACCTAGAACAGTCGGGTGATTAAGATAAATCAAATGACATTGTCAATGCATGTACTTACGTCATATAATATCGCTAAATTAATAACCCTTCCTTTTTTGCGTAGTCGAGTAAAACGGGTACGAAACAGAACACCCAGTAGAATTTTACACAGTACCAACGTGCCAACTTATGTCTGCATGCGCCATTCAGTTGTTTATACTTACAGAACCATATTTTAGTTAAGAAAACTTTGTCGGCAAAGAAAAACTACATAAACGCATTTTGTGACAGCCTCGCATATGCGCATGTACGGACGATCCGAAATATTTATTTAAAATACAGAGAAAAGCTCTGAGAATTATGTCAATCATAAATTACAGAACAGAATTATATGTCAGAGGCAAGTTCATTGAATGCAACATTATGACTCTTCCCTGTGCTATAGCTACAAAAGTGATGAGCAAAATTGGTTTTGGTCTTGCAGTCTTGGTTCTGGTCTTGCGGACAAGTAGGTGACAACCCTTAGTCAGGGCCGTCTTTAACTTATTGAGAACCCTGGGCACTTTGGGATAATGGGGCCTCTATGACTATTACAGAGGACCAGTGACAGGACTTTTCTTAAAAAAAGAGCGTAATTACTAAGCAAATCAATAATTATCAAACACATTATTAAAACATATATTTGTCGGCAGTATCGGTCATCGGACGCTGATCTGGTAGGAAATAGGAGCCCCCTGGAAAACCCCAGTGGAAAAGAGGGACCTGCCTTTAGTAAATAGTAACTAAGTATTAATCACTGCCTACAATTTCCGAACTGAACTAGATATAAGAAACAGCCGTATACAATATTTATAATGTAACTTTTCAAGTGTATATGGAAGAATTTTACGATGGTGTAAAAATGCAGATTGTACTAATAAAACATTCTGCTTTGAATATGTTTTGTAAGTTAAGAGAAAAGTAGATTTGGTCGTGCTTACAGCATCTGCTGTTTACGAAAATTTTTACTATCGTTTTTCACGGCTCGCTGACACTATATGTAAAAAAATAGGGTTACTTGAGAAATTTTTATGATGCTCGAAATGAAAGAAAAATCGTAAAAAACGTGTCCACATTTTATTACTTTTAAAAACAAAACAAATTATTTATAATGCAAGCATTAATTATAAATTAAATTATTCTGCGAAAATTGATTTGAAATAGTGATGTAAAATTACCGGTGTTATTGTTAACAGTAACCGGATAATTTACCAGCAATGTTTACATCGTGTTAAGTTGCAATAATTTATTAAGTTCAATATCTTTACAAGAACGAACCCAACGACGGACAGAGCAGGGGAATTACCCCTTAGAAGTAAAAATAGAGTAGCACTGGATGTAATATAGTAGTTAGTATACTAATTTTAATGATTAGTAATAGTTAAAACAGTTTCGAGTTTTGTTTTGTAAGCAATCGTTCCCCATTATTTTATCCCTGTCTCTTTCTTCGAAACTTTAGTTCAAATCCTAGATACGTCCTTGTAGTTCATCCTTTTAAATAAATAATTATTTTGTCGGCAAGGTTTACTACCATGTTTATTAAGAAACATGTCGCTTATCAAGTTATCAACCATGTTCGAGCATCTTTAAACAAAAAAAAACTTGACAATCTAGTCTTAGACCTGAATCTATTTTAGAAGTATTTGATAATGGCGACCACCCATAGATATTTAACGATATATTTTAATAAACAAAATATTTCTATAATATAATAATTTATAACGTATATAATATAGCAAAAGGCAACGCCTACAAATTATGAAATATGGATCTTGATATAAAATATCTTGTATTTACATAAGGTAGGTCTACGGGCGTAGTAGCTGAAGCACGTCCCGGTTCGTTGTGGGTCTCTTTGACCTCACACGGCAACAATGAAACGCCGTAACAATGTTTCAGATCTAATAACGATTACAACTATACAATGTTCGTTTCAAAATATCAGATTTGTAACATATTAATTTTATAATAATCGTTTACAAATATATGCTACAAGTCTTTGTTGGTGTGATTTTGTATCATAATAATATGGTCGTGAATTCAAGGAAATTATCAACACAGGTTTAAATAATTCACAACACTTTAATAAAATATTGAAGGATCTGCTTCAAATGATGCCTGCAAGAATAAATTCTATTTGTAGTGTTGTCCGATGCATAAAAATGACGGCACTTTAAAAATCTTCCCGCAATTTGATTTTTAAACGACTTGAAAAAAAATGTTTTTGCATAATATTTACTTCGAAACAACATTTTTCTACGCATTTTAATCAAAATTTGACATGCAAAGCGATATTTTTCTGTGTAGATCAAGCATTTGTTTTTGTGTGAATACCATCTAATCAGTGCCGGATTAAGCCAGCGCCGCGCTTAATTCTGTCAAGGGGCCCTTGGTTTGCTTTAGGTTGTCAAGTTTAGGGTATTAAATAAAACAAAACTGTTACAAATAAACTTTTCTGGATTTAATATGGGCAAATTTAGAGATAACACTTTTAATATTGACTTCTTTAAGCAAATAAATCTATATTTTATTATAAATCAACCAACCACAGTAGATTGGCTCGTGACTGAGTTAATAAAATTTAAATAGTTCACCTGTTTTCTCGAAATACTTATAATCGATATTATATTAAAATCGATTAAAAAAGTACAATTTCGGCTACGTAAACTCGCAAAATAAATGTATACCTATATAAAAAATAAAAATCTGGCCGCTTAAAGGGTAGAATTGTGGTATAGTAGCTAGTCTAAATATATCGATTATAATTAAACATTAGAACCTTAACGTTAAAAAGTTCGTAAAATACCTACTTATTTTTACGATTTAACGTGACGAAATCGAGTTTTAGATTTTCAAGTGGAAGTGAGGCATAGCCTAAGCGCTTCGCGTTTAAGGTATGCAAGATATTTTACGCTCCTATCTAAATTAATATTTTTTTATTACGGTCAGACAGGCGTTAGAGCGCGGGGCCCGTAGCATTTGCTACTCTTGCTACGTGGCTAATCCGGCACTGCATCTAATGTTTTACATGACAGGGAGTTTGAATACGACATTAGACTGCTCTCTCCTATATAAAAACTTTAATTATATTATCACAATCTAGGGTCATTGTAAAATTAAATTATTTGACAATCCTTCTTGCAACCCAACATCAGTCCACAAATAATATAAAAAGTTGGTGGCCACTGGATGTACAATGCAGTATCTAAGCATGACGTAGTCCATATATGTATGTAGGTACTCTATGGGAGTGAATATAACAATGCACTACTCCATATTATTATGAAGTCCTTCTGATATTTGTCATATCACAACGTCGCGGGGTTTCTTTCTTTCGTGTCAGATGATGGATTTCAATTTATGTGTATACGCATATCAAAAAACCCGCGTGTAGCGTCATCTGGGCGATCAGTGGCGTAGAATTGCAATAGGGGACAAGTTATAATCACCTCAGGCTACTAGACTTGACAAACTACCGCAATCCATTCTACTAACATGACTGCCAAACAGAAAAAAATGATTTTAAGGTAGTTGTCGTGGTACAATATTGTCAAAAAGTTCTAGATTATACGCGCCACAAAAGTATACTAGCTTGTAGCTAAGTGATCCATAATTTTTACGCAAGACTGTACCCGTGGAAACGTAACCCATACAGTATTCATATGCATGTATACTTTTCTATAAATTGTTGAACTTTAAACCGTTATTTATAAATAATTAGGCGGTTAAAAATTGTACCTTATTTTTTTTTAAACTCAACAAATGCATTGAAAGACTGTCAGTTTTTGGAAAGTTTGTGACAGTTAGTTCTTTTTTTATAAATAAGAAACTGGCTCAGAACTACAGAGATCGTATACAATCAATGTTAATTATCCAATTTTTAATTGAATTTATCTCGTATTATATACTGTCGATCGACTTCAAATTTTCAGGGTAATTGTATTATCATGTCCTTAATAAGTATACAAAAATTAAGAATTTTCTGACGGTGTGCCTTAACCACGACAACTACCTTAAGTCTTATACATGTCTCCAGTAGCATTCAAGTTTTCAGGTTGCAATTCAAAAAATCACAACTTTATTCATAAAAAAAAACTACTGGCAGACAGTGATTTACTACCTTTTTTGATTTGCTTTACCCCACTAGTGCGTAATGGGGCACTTTATATGCCTGTATGCATGCATGTAACGCAGCTAGTTTATAGAAGGTAGTGCGAAAAATCTTAAATATGATAGTAATTAGCTATGCAACACGATTTTCAAACTTATCATCGTACTGCCATTTTTTTATAGAAACTTGGAAATAACACGGTGGCAGAGCGTAGTAGGCATCCGTCACTAGCTTGCTGTCTATTACGTTTTGAAGATTGTACAAACAGAATCTGGCTTTGTCTCGAGCACGATTTTTCGCCCCTATTATTGCATTGCCATTGATTTATTAAAAACATGTAAGTAAAACGGTGACAGAGCGTAGTTCATTCATACATCCGTCACTAGCTCGCCGTCTATTACATTTTGAGGGTTGTAAGATCAGAATCTAACTTTGTTTCGGGCACGATTTTTAGCCCCTATCATCCTACTGCCATTTCTTTATGAAAACATTTAAGTAAAATGGTAGCAATGCGTGGTTTCGTCACTAACTCGCCGCCTATTACATTTTGAGAGCTATACAATCAGAATATGACCTTATCTCGAGCTCGATTCAACAAATTTGAAAACTAAATCGACGCTTCATCTAGTAAAGAAGGGTGTACGCCGCTGGCGGTGTCAAGCGTACGTATAACTCTACTCCAATTCGTATAAATATTACGCGTTGATGTTTTGAAAAAAGAGAACGTACATCTAATTCACATGAGACTGCAATGGGACGCTCTTCGTCAAAATGATGATGAATACTTTGTAAAGTATAGGGATATATGTTTATATTTGCAACTGAAAATATCGTCTGAAATATTGCCCGTAATATTTTAATGGTAATATGAAATGCGAAACGTACATTTCACAGTGAAAAAATAGATTGTGTTCTTTTTTTCTTTAGTCCATCAACATTTTGTTTTATTTTATTATTTACAAAAAGTAATATTTCGTTATTTCTTCCTATACATATATATGAATATTAAAATTTTATTTCTGTCACATTATACTTTAGAACAGTGGTTCTTAAACTGTGGCACTCGCGGAAGATTGCAAATTCTTTTTTTGTTTCACCAGGTGTCCGGCTTTAGCCGAACATGTTTTGCGTTTTTAGATAGGATTTTTGTCAATAATGATCGTTTCGTTTTTCCTGCCAGAAAAATTGTAAATTTTGTATTTTTATTTGTTTAATCAAGAACTTTTAGTTTACTGTGCTAGGAGGGGGCCTTTTTTATTTCTTGTTTTGTATTTATTTAATTAATAGAATTTCTTCGCTTTATATTCGGTTAAGGTGAATGTGTACCAGCTGTTAGTTTCGGAAATCTCTAATTTCTATAAACAATTTTAGTCAATTGTTGGTGTTAATGCTTAAAAAATAAACTATGAAATATATGCGCCATTCTTCCTCTATGACTTTTAGCCATTTGACCTAAATAAACGATTTAAAATCAGATAAATCCAAGAAAATTAGTACATGTTTTGTATAAATTTTTGTCCAGAAAAAAATTATTGAGCAAGCCAAATTTGTCAGCATTTTTTACATAAGTTTGTAAAAAAAAACTCAAAATTGTAATTTGCCTACCCGTAATTCGAAATCTCGTAACGTGCTGTAAGAAAATATTGACAAACACTGCGTTTTTTAATTGAATTGTCAAGGCGACAATATGTGTTTTTTGAAATTTTTAAACAGCGAGCCAAATTTTGTGATGCTTAATGCTTAATCACTGCTAACAAAAACAGTAATGACAAGAATTTTGCGACCACATTTCGAAATTTACCAAGAGCATATTTTACGCTCTGAGAGATCAATTATTATTAGCAACCGATTTAGTAACGTATAATTTGGGTATTAATGGGTAAAAAACGACATTCATGAGCGTTTGCCTTTCAAAACTTGATAATTTAAGTCGTCCCTCAGTTAACCTGTACCCGTGTATATTTATTATTATTTATTCCATGTCGGTAGTCGTTGCCCAGGTAGATCAAGTCTTTCTATTGGCCAAAAGGCTATAAAATGTTTAAATACTGTTGAAGATTACGTCATAATCATAATTTAGTCTTTACATACATATTATATAAAAACAGAAATACAGGCATGCCCCGTTTCACACTTTTTTTAAGGTCACTAACACCAACCATTAAAAACCCGGGTCGCAGTGCCAAAACCCTGCCGACAATACAGTGTATTTGCTTATACAGGCAGCGTGGCTTTATTATGCGAACTTAAGTTAGTTTTTGGGCAAAATAAAAAATTTGACTCCTTAATACACCCCTTAAAATAACATTTTTTTTTCTTAATTGTAATATTATTATGAATCGAAGCTCTATACCAAATTATATACAACTTTCAGTAAATAATTCACCATCTACAAACTAGTGTTTTCAAAAAAATTGTAAGTCCGGTCCTGTTGGGCCGATTTCATTAAAATTTTAAGGACACTTTTTAATTACTACTGAAGGGTTAAATGTCAATTTTGAAAAGATTCTGAGAATTTTTTCGGTATTTTGGGGGCCAAAAACATTTTTCAACCCCTAAAAACTACCCTTAAAATGTTCCGATTACGCCCATTTTAAATAGGCTTCTGGCGGTGATGGATTTCAATACGTGGGCCAAATTTCGTTAAAATCAGTTAACTCTTTCGAAAGTTATTGCTCGCACATATATAATATATATATCTCAATATTGTTCACGTCCATTCCAATTCCCCGTGAATAAATAAAAAACTTATTAATAATATATATATATAATATATATATATATATATATATATATATATATATATATATATATATATATATATATATATATATATATATATTTGTATATATATATATGTGTACAGTTTTTTCATGGGATGTCCCTGCGGAACCCTAAAAACAAAGTCGTCGACATGACGATATTATCTAAGCATTGTGTTCAACGGGGTACGACTGTATAATATCTCCAAATTACGCCATTAGTAAAAGTTGCCACGGTTCATACAGATAAGCATAAAAAAAACTTTAATAAATGTACATATATTTTAATTCATGGCGTTTAAAGACTGCAATCATTTCAGTATGAACTGGAAATTATCGTAAAACAAGAAAATTAACACTGAAAAGGGGGCATGCAATGTGGCAAAACGGTGGAAATGACCAAAAGTAAGACTTTAATCAAATTTAACAATCGCTAAGTATTACCAAAAAAAAGTAGCTGTTTATTATATTCAAGTATGTGCAAAAAAAACAACATAATTGCAGTATGTACTTACCGCGGTGTTATTTTATCAACCTATTACAATATTTAATTACACAAAAAATATACAATATATTTTTTGTAGCAGAGCCGACCGTCGTATTTCATATGTATCGAATACACAAATTTGCCTGCGTAACTTTGCGTCGGGGCAGACAAATAGGGAGCCACAATTATTATTATTTTTATTCTGACGGAAATAGAAAAATATTTTGTATAAACAGTATGACATAATAGCACTTTTTTTAATTAAGTGGGATTTTTCTGTTTCAAATAATGCAGGTTGGCAAACTTTATGAACATTTCTATCAACATAATTACAATATTTTTTAACGCTTGTTTCAATTTTGGAACACTGTAGAGATCTCCAAATTTGGTACACTGAGAAAAAATGGGTCAGATTGTAAAATATGCTCTCGGGAAATTTCGCACTGTGGTCGCAAAATTCATTTTATTACTGTTTTTAATAGCTGCGATGGAGCATTAAGCTTCACAAAATTTGGCTTATCGCTTAAAAATATCAAAAAACATATTTTTGTCCTCTAAAAATTGAATAAGAAAACATAGCATTCGTCAATCAATAGTTCTTTACAGCACGAGATTTCGAATTACAAGGTAAATTAACGATTCGACGTTTTTTCTTTACAAGCGTATGTTAAAAATACTGGCAAATTTGGCATGCTCAATAGTTTTTTTTTTCAAATTAAATTTTTTCTGTTCAAAAATTTTATCGTTTTTATCTTTTCTTTTTTAATCGTTCAAACAGATCGAACAATATGTAAGTTTGTTATATGGGAAGAATGGTACATATCTAGTTTATTTTGAAGCATTAACATCAAAGATTTTTCATAGAAATTACAATTTCCGAAACGTAAGTGCACACAGATCCAACAGCCCGTAAAATAATAATAATAATAATGCGTTTAACGTCGTTTCTCGATTTTATGTCATAACAGACGCCATTCGCACCATTACTATTTTTTCATCTACCACTTCCCGTTATTTCTATATTTTTTTACAACTTCAACTAATGTAATAGCAATGGGCGAATTTAAGGAATTATAGGAAATTAGGATAAGGTAGGTAATTTTTGAACTAGGAGTAATCGGCCATGGCCTCAAATAAGGAACCGTCTCGATATTTATCTGGAATTAATTGAGGGAAACCATGGAAAACCTCAATCAAGATGGCCGGTACAGGAATTACCGTTTCTCGGCGAGAGGCAGTAGGAAAAAGTCCCAGCCACATCTGCCCCCGCCGGGATTCGAACAACAGCCCGTAAAGAGTTATACGAGTAAAAAAGAAGGCATATTGAACAGCTGATAAACAGTAACCTTAACTATGAAACTGTCAATTCTAGTCGGAAACGGTATCACTAAACACTCGGTTATTTTGAAGCCCAATCCTATATTTAAACAGTTTTAAAACGTACTCGTATGTAACACATAGGCACGTAGTACCTAAGGTACTTGTGTTCCAAGTTTCTAGTACTTGGGCTGCAGAAGCCACTAGAAATGCGAAATAACAGAATGGCGAATAAGGAACGCTGAATATAAAATGTGAAGAGGTTCCTTGTTGAAGAAACTTCACTACACATTACACAACTATGGTCACAAGACGGATTGACTTATGTCGGATTTTTGGTGAAATAATTAATTGTAACAATAAAAATATCTTTATTGGAAAAAAATTAAACAAACTCAAACAAAACGCCTTTATGAACTAAAAAATACAAAATAATTCGACAACAAAATTAGCTTTACTGTAAAAAACGTGGGTGCTATGGCTATCTACTTAAATTTTCATAATAGCTCTACGTTTACAATTAGTAAATGATATTAAGCATTCCACGCTTTTTACAGTAAAGGTAATTTTGTTGTCGAATTATTTTGCATTTTTTTAGTTCATAAAAGCGTGTTGTTTTAGTTTTTTTAAACTGTAATTTAATTATAAGCCCAAAAAAACAATATTGCATTTGAATACGGGGTAAACAACACAATGTACAGCGTGTTAGCTTGCATGATGTAATTTTTCAAGTTTTTTATCCTGAAGACATTAGTCAGGATAATAGGACAAGCATACGAAATTATTGTATTGTCATCGGTCCTTGATAAGTGTGCAAAGTTTCAGTTTAATCTGACGTTTTGAAGTGGGTGAATTTCACGTTCAAAGATTCCTTTACAAACAAACAAGCAAATGAAAGCGTGTTAAAAATAATTTTACCAAAGGCTTGAAATTCAGCTAAATCTAGTTTTCATTACTTTTGGAAAATTAAAAGCAAAAAAAAACTCGCAAGAAATAAGAATTTATTTAGGCAGCAGCAACACAATTAAACATTTGGTAATATTTTTGTATATATTAGAGAAGTTTATTGTATACTTTTATGCTAAATGCGCCATTCGAGGTATTTGTTCTTTAATTTGACGTTTTTCGGTTTTTTGAATATGTTTTTGAAACAAAACTTCTTTGACACGATAGCGTAAAAATGATGTAACGAACGTTCCCAATGTACGTATACCATATACTTCCCGTCCTTGGCGTGCCGCAGTGGGGTTTCATTTCCGATTTCCGAAACGAGAAGAGACAATTTAAGACAAGTCAAAATTGCTAAGTTGACGCCAAGACGACTTAGCGTAAACCACTTTGCCCTGTGGTTATTTAACATACATATAGAGAGAAAGGAAAAGAGAATCCTCTCCTTTTATTGTTGATACAAAGGATGTGTGCGTGATATGCAAAAATTTCCCCTTTTTCCTTCTGAAAATGTTCTCTCAGTTTAGAGAGGAGATAATATGCACAGGCATCACAATATCACATTGTATGTGCGCGCCGCGGATACTGCATTATATATTCCGATCATTTTAGAGAGAAATATATTTTTTTAGAAAATTTTTAAAGCGACATAACTTCTGAACGACGAAATATACAGAAGTGGGAGTGGTCGAAATCGATTCAGCGTGACCTCAGTTGTAAGTCATATGCAAACAATATCTAACAGATTTTTGTTTTTTTCGTTTTTTCTTAATGGAAAAAATAGGGTTCCGTACCCAAAGGGTAAAACGGGACCCTATTACTAAGACTCCGCTGTCCGTCCGTCTGTCACCAGGCTGTATCTCATAAACCGTCATAGACAGTTGAAATTTTCACAGATGATGTATTTCTGTTGCCGCTATAACAACAAATACTAAAACAGAATAAAATAAATATTTAAGTGGGGCTCCCATACAACAGACATGATTTTTTTGCCGTTTTTATAGATAATGGTACGGAACCCTTCCTGCGCGAGTCCGACTCGCACTTGAGCGGTTTTTTTTTAAATAAATTCGCTCCGTTTCGCAACCCTGTTAAACTGTACAGATTGCCATCAAAAGGACGCCATTTGTTTTTTCTGAATGTTATTTTCTGTAATGAAATTGTTAAAATTTTTAAACTGTACTTTCTTAATGAAAACATTAATTTTAAGATATTAACTTATTTTGCGTCATTAGAGAGAAAAATATACTTCAAAATAACGTATCAAACATTAATTGTGATACAGTATTACGGGAGATATTTTAACCGACAAAAAAATACCTTTGAGAAATAATATATACCTACCTACCGATTTTTTTAATGATTCGAGTTAAAGAGCCATTACGCACTGTCGACTAGTCGCCGGCGACTCAGTCTCTCGGCGACCAAAACATAGGCAACTCGGCCGGGAGACTTGCCGAGCGACAGTATTCCAAGTCCATTCGTGCACAGCAGTCGCCTGTGCGTCGCCACGTCGCGGCGAGTCGCCCGGGCGACCGACGGCTTAGTGCGTAAACATTTATATGCCGTCGACCGAGTCGCCGGCGACTAGTCGACAGTGCGTAATGACTAAAAGTCTAACTTCAGCAATCGAGGTATACCGCACGTTCAATATACAATACTTCAGGTATACATATATATATAGTAACAAAAGCTCTACAACGCGTATTATATGTCGTTGTATAGTCGAAGCTTGCGCGAATGTGTAGAAAGCCCACCCCCACACGAGCTGAGACCCACCGGAGAACCTTGCGGGCGTCATGTGATGCTTAATGATCCTGTGTCGTTGTATCGTTACAACGAATAACGACCGACAAGAAGAAATTTAACGCTCTGTACGCAATGCGTTTATATTGCAATAAAGTTTCGCCGGCTCGTCAAATGATGACTCGAATATTATACAAGTCGAACGACTATACCTAAAACAGTTCAAAGTTTTCTATACGTCGAGCTTCGAATAAAGGAAAAAAAGATATTTTATACCTAATTGAACATTTAAACAGTTTATTTTATACGAAAATAGTTCGTGATAAAAATGTATAAAAAAAACCCGGGTCTCAGTGCCAAAACCTAAGTTGCTAATACAGGCACTGTTGTTTTGTTTTTAGACAAAATGAAAAATTTAACCCCTGAATACACCCCTTGCAATATTATTGTCAATCCAACATCTGCACTTAATTAAATACAACCCTCAGTAAGTAAATCCGTACTCATAAACTAGTATTTTCATAAAATTTCAAGTCCGGTCCTGTAGAGCCGATTTTTTTTTTTAATTTGAAGCAGCACATTTATTCTTTACTAGTGGGTTGAATCTCAATTTTGAAACGTTTCCGAGAATTTTTTGGTATTTTTGGGCCCAAAAACATTTTCAATTCCTAAAATCAACCCTTAAATGACCCGATTTAAGCCCATTTTAAACAGGCTTCGTGCGGCGATAGATTTCAACATGTGGACCAAATTTCGTTTACTCGAGAAGGACAGGACCTACTTTTATGAAGCTTGTAAGCTTCCGGTACCCAGATTAAAAATAACGTTACGCTATGGTAGGTACTTTTCTGTCGAAAATGCCATTACCGCGTACGAAGCCGCTGATAACAAATTAATGTAGATTGAATAATTAAATAGTTTTACATATTTCATGTGGAAACTGAAAGTATATCTTAGTAAATATAAAAAATATGCATAATTATGACAGTTATTATATAGGTTAAAATTGCATTGAAAACGAGTGTCTTTTGACCGTTGGTATCACTGCATTGAATAGATAACAAATGAGCATCGAACTGTCAGTGAATTTGTCGCAATATTAGTTCCGTTGATAATTATTGTTTTAATGTTAAAAAGTGTTGATTTAAACAATGTAATTGTTGAAAACTGTTTTGAAGCAATCGTTTTTCACGTGTGTGATAAAAGTTTTTCTGTGTTTTTTGAAAAAATGTGTTCTTTGTTTCAAAACAATTTCGTATCATAAACGCCTATGTCCTGATATGCTGTGTGTGATTGCTGCAGAGTCGATTGCAATGTAAGTGATTTTTAACAAACTATATTCTTTTCTGTCTTGCTGATTATTGAAGGGGGGCACATTTTTATGGTTTCCTATAATATAAATAATGTATATATTACTAATTATAATTACTTATTCATAAATCCATGTCGATTGACCATGTACCAAAGTGGGGTTCGATTCAACGTCAATTTGATCTATAGTCCGGAATTCTAACCGTTACACCAAGTTGTTCTGGCACCATTGTCATCATACTAGAGTATTGTTTGTTCTTTTTTTTCAATTTTATTTAAAACGTCGCACTAAATGGTCATTAATTAGTAAATATTTCCGTAATTTTCGTTAAACAAGGTAAAATAAATAACTTAAACAGAATTTTAATTAGCTATTTATTTTGTGTCAATGCACCGTCATTTATTTTATGTAGATATCCATTTTTGAGTTATTTTTAGAAATGTATATTTTAAATTCTTGGTATTTATCGTACAGTTAATTAAAATTTTTGACACTACATTACTGATTTTAATTACCTACATATTGTTACTATGAGTATTTTGCCGGTTTGAAAAATCGGTGGAATTTTATAGTAGATACATCTTTCATGTTTGTTTTTATCTTTATATGAAATCTTTTCATTTTGGTGGCCCTTATAAATTAACAAAAAAATAACAACGGTTGTAAAGTAGATTACCTACAGCATTCAAAGCGTGCACGGAGTGTGACTGCGCTATTTTTTATCCGACTGTACTTTTTTGAGCGAGTATGATACTTATTATCGCACACAACAATTTATTTCGAGAAAGGCTGTCGGAACGCTCTGAATTTAAGCCACACTACGAGGTTAAAAAATGCTGTTGAAAGGGTGGCGCTGTCAGTTGATTACTCTAAATTTTGAAAATATTTTGAACTTTTAAAAAACTTTTCCCATAAAAGAAGAATCACTTTAGGTTTGTGGTGGAACAATTTTGTGAAATAATGTCGTAGTGTGACATTGAAAACGTGTGTTTTTTGGCACAATTATTGCCAACTTTTTCTAGTAAATCGTACATAAATTACAAAAGTAGTCCATTAAAGACCTAGATTTGTCCTTTATCTTCCTTATAGAGAAAAAATATTTGCAAAATGTTGACGAATAAGTCTACAATCAGCTATCAGCCAAATCTCTATTTTTGGCTTTAATTCAGAGCATTCCGACAGCCTTAAGACCGCACGTCGGAAGTAAAAACTGATATGACGACCGTAATCGATTCGAACCAAGTAACTTTCGAATACGAGACTAGTGCTCTCACCACTACGCCACACCGCTCGGTCGAAAATGATTAATATTTAGTAATTTAATAATATTTCTAAAATTTTATTATTTATACAGTTTATTTATACAGATTAATAGTAAAAGCAATTTGTACACGCTTTGTCGAGAAATCATAACTGCATGTTATATTTATAAATCAATGTAATTAAAAAGAATTAGAAGACAGGTTGAATAGAGAGGGGATGACTTATTGACAGGTAAGTGTCATCGCCTTAACGCCGCATGATATATTAGCGGAGTTCATGTCCATACGGGGCTCCGCTGGACGCCATTATGATTGATGGTTATAATATGTATATCGTCTCTATCAAAATATCGAATGGTTGTTTAACAGTAAACATTACAACAAAAGCAATTAAACCGGGAATATTCACAAATGGATATATTTTTGTTATGAAATTATTCGGTATGTAATGTCTTACTTGCTCGTTTCACGAAAATAAACCGTTATTATATAGATGGAAAGTTGTCCGAGGACTCAGTCAATACTGAATTTTTATTTATCGCAACGTTTGACCAAAAATCATAGACTAATATGGAAACGACAAAGCAACTAATTTATAAAACAGTTAATATATAAATAATTTATGACGCCTGAAGAAGGAACAATAAATTCTGAAACGTTGCGATAAATAAAAATTTAGTATTGACTTATTGATCCTAAGTTCTCGGACAATTTTCCATCTATTTAATTCATAGTCAGGATCGGAACAAGCTTTGAAATAAACCGTTATGTTTCAAATGTACTTTTGGTATACCAGTATCTCACGAAACGCTCAACCAATCTCAGCAAACCAGGTCATTCGGTTGCCTTCTACCAATAGTACTGAGAATTTTGACAACCGACTTCAGCCGCCTCTAGACTTTGTCACCGTGAGGGTGTTTTGTGCCGAAAATTTCTAAATTGCTCCTCTAAAACTTAAATATCCCGGCATCTACAGGTCCGATCGCGATAATACAAAGTGCGTTGGGATCCTCAGAACTAAATCTCTCCAATAACACCAACTCCTAGTACCAGAAGCACGCACAACAATAATAGCATTTGAACTTAAAAATTTGAAATACCTAAAAATCGCGATAAAACTCGAACCAAAATTCTCAAACCGAAAACCAGCAAATTATATGCAGAGCGTTTGAGGCTAAAATCAAAGAAATCGAGCGAGAACTTAGAAAGTGGCAACCATTTGAAGATTGATAAAACCCCATCAACCCATGATTCTCATGTCTACCGGTAGTTCCACGACTACCAAGGCATTTGATTTTCACAATCCGGAAAAATGTATTTTGTTATTCTTTGCAATTAACCTTTTTCCTGAAAGCAGTGCCACCGATAAGTCACGAGAGGCCGCACTTGCGGTAGGGACTAATATTGCTTATTTCTCATTTAGCAACGTGTTATATTAGTGGTACCGATTTGGACAAAATTTCTTTCAGATAATATTTACGTCAATAGGCGTCAATTGACATCCTAACGTAGTCGATATCGTTTTTTATTCTCGAGACCTCGTCTTAGAAAGAAATGACCACAATTGTGTATAGTGACCTTGAATCGAGTAAGATGACGACACTTCGCTAACTTTCGACCCGAAAAGAATTTCCCAATGGACTTTTGGTCTGAGCCGCTGAAGCTTGATTGAATAATTTTTATTATAAGTTTGTTTTCCATGTATAAGTAAAATTAATATCAGAAGCGTAGCGTGCCTTCACGGGGCCCCCTATAAAAACTTGTTTGGGGGCCCTTCCCTCGTTGAAGTAAATGACTTAAACGGGGAAATCCCGCAGCCCGCGATAACCGATGTAGGGTGTTGCCAACTTTTGAACGCACGCTTTACGCGGGAAAAAAAGAAATTGTTTTTTTTGACTTTTGTCATTTCTGAAATAAAAAAAAAATTGGGAAGTTTTTATTAATTTTTGCTTACGCACGTTGGGGGCCCCCGTGGCCCGGGGGCCCCGTATAATTGATACGGCAGATACGGCGGTAGCTACGCCCCTGATTAATATGTTTAATGGTTTTCACAAAAGAAATCTCTCTTTATGGTCAAACGCACTACGTATTCTAATTATTTCATATGCGTCGTTCAGTGCTCACGCTTGTAAATAAAAACAACCATTATTTAACCATCAAACAATAGTTCATTTGTTTACACGCAAAGGGAAACAAACCACTCTACACACTTTTGAAAGACCGCTGCTGGAAATTTTTGAATGATTAAAAAAAACTCGTCGTATGATCAAAAAATATATTTTATACCTATGATATTTCAGTTGATACGAAATGGAACAAAATATACATATCTACTCAGAGACAATAGAATATTTCGCCAGGGGCGTAGTAAGACATTGCAATTATTGTGACGGAGAAATTTCTTTACTTAAAATCTGCACATTACGTATACTCGTATATGTTTTACCTTCTTTTGTTTTAGCCATAAACGTTTTTTGGTTTTTTTAATCTGAAAACGATTCCTCATCGATTTTATATATGTCGTAGGATAATTGAAATAATCGGATCTTCACGAAAATCCTAGATTGCAAAAAAACGGGTAATTGGAATCAGTTTTTTTGCAAACATGTTAGAATTTTCGCGCAAATCCGATTTTTTTAATTGTCATACGGCATATATAAATAAGTTTTACAAATTCATAAATAAATACCTATATATTTTCAAAGCACCTCCATGCCTTACATGGAGGATATTTTGTCATTAAAGCAGCAAAAATAAAAGGTTTGCAGCAAAGCGACAGTTCGCGAGGAGGAAAGCAACAAAAATAAAAGGTTTACAGCGATCGCAAAACAAGCAGACTAACAGACAAAACGTAAGGTTAAAGCGAGAGTCACACTCACTTCGCTCATCCGATCGATTAAAACAAAAAGAAATACTAATTTTGTACGGAATCGGCTTTACCTAAACTAAAAAAAAACTTAAGGATAAAAAATGAAACTAAGTAAAATTAAGTACTACGAGTCTCCAGTAGATACATTCAGTTTTGATAGCTAAACATAACCTCAAAAAATGTTGATCATGGACCCAAAAAAGAATATATCTCACAGTGAAATCTGCGTCACAGAGTCAGTCTAGTGTAAATTTTGATGGAAAGGCGTTAAAAATAAAAAAAAATCAGGTAGGCAAAAGTGATTGAAACTTTGGCCCCAATCGATATATTTGGATGGTTTAAATCCCCCTAGATTGTAAACAATAAAACAGTGAAAGGTGTATGGTTGTGAGTTGAATCAGCCAGAATCATCGGGGGGCGGAAAAGAGATCGAGATATTAATATACAGGGTGTATATTAATTTCTCGATCTCCAAACACCACTGAATAAATTAATGGCAACTGCACTCAAATGAAACGACATTATATAGCATCCATGGACGGAGGTGGGATTCGAATCCACATCGACCGATCGTGGGTTCGATGATGTCAAAATTGTCGTCATTCCGTCCTTAAGGCTGTCGGAACGCTCTGAATTTAAGCCACACTACGAGGCTAAAAAAAACTGTTGCAAGGATGCCGCTGTCAGTTGATTACTCTAAATTTTGGAAATATTTTGAAGATTTAAAATTTTTTTTCCGAAAAAGAAAGGTTCACTTTAGATTTGTGGAAAAACGAAAAAGGTGTTCCTTAACCGTAGCAGAGAAACGAAAAATCATTAAGTATGTAGACGAGAATCCTACAAACAAAAAATTAGACATAGCTAAAGAGTTCGAAATTCCCGCAAGTGCATTGGCCACAATTTTAAAGTTTAAAGATAATTTATCAGAAGAAAATGGGTTTTTTTACCTTGTTAAAACGAATCTTAGACCAACCTAACGAATTACTTGGTATAACGAATATTTTCTAATTCCCTTCAGCTTCGTTATATCGAGGTTGTACTGAATTTTTTTTTAAATATCAGAAGCAGTGTGTATCGGACTCAGAGAAAATGGACCCAAAAGGGGGGCGGCAAATTGTCTTTTCACGGGGCGTAAATTTTACAAACACGTCCCTGCTTGATCTACGCTTGTCAGTAACGGTCTGAAAAATTTAAATCATTTCTATTGTGAGATGAAATTTGTGAATTTTCCTCCATACGCGTTTGCACAAACAAACAGATCTGAAAGTTCGCCGCGTGATCAGGATCACAATCGCAGTGGGCCGTGCATGTGAAACAAAAGAACGCCGACACTGAGAAACCACAGCATGTGCGATGTGCGTTTAGAAATATTTCCGTCTCTCTCTTCCCTGTGTGAGTCTCGCTAGATAGTAATTGTCCCGAGTCCCCAGGAGACATTGCGCCGTCCGGTTGATGTGACAAACCTCAGCGAAACAGTTCAGAAAAAATGTAAACAGAACTGCTGAGAGAGAGAGATTGTAGATTATAGACGCTCAGCCTGCAATCTCTCTCTCTCTCGCCACTCTCTTTAAAAAACGATACTACTTTACCTACGCCAGCACATCAGTCCACGCTTAGATAAAGAGAATTTGTCTGGAGAAAGAGATGTATATACCAGTTATTTCTACGGCCGATACGTTCATCACATGATCGTTCAGAGTTATCCATAGAGCCTGCGATGAGAAAAAGTTTATTGACACTATATTAACAACAATAATGGAATATTCATCAAGACCTAACAGCTACATTTTCACTTCATAGAAACTGTATTTTAAAAATTAGAGTGTGTTAATAATTGACACCCCTGTGCTTCCCCCCTTTTCACACCTTAGAAGACTATTTTAGTATCTCTACTCAACAAAAGAAACATGTCTGCCAAATTTCAAGTTTGGAGGTCTAATAGCTCCGGAAGGTATCGTGATGACCTGTCAGTGACATTCATCCCCAATTTCACCCCTTTTGAGTTTTTATTTTGAGACAAAAAGTAGCCTATGTCCTTCTTTAGGATGCCATCTATTTCCTTGTCAAATTTTATCGAAATCTGTCCAGCGGTTTAGGCGTGAAAGCGTGTAACAAACAAACAAACTCACATTCGCATATTAGTTAATTTAAACGCGTATCGGACCCCCAATGAGAATTGTTGGTCAGTCCAATAAAATAGAGGGATTGCGTGTTCGCATCGATTACAAAGATTTCCATATATTTTATTATTAGAACGTGTTTTTCTTAATGCTTTTAGTGGAAAAACATATTGTATTAGTTCGTTTCTTGGACATTAAAAAATTACCTCAAAGCATACAACTGTGTAATGTATTTAATTTACATAGATTACATGTGCATTTACTTGCATTCTAAGCATTCATATTTAAATTTGATCTTTAAAAACGCTAGGAAAAGTTAACTAAGCAGAAAAATTGTTCACAACCCTCTTTTTCTTCACCGGATGTTAGTTTCAATATAACGGACTATTTCGTTATCAGTATTTGTATCAATACTAGCATTTACCCGCGGATTCGATTGCGTCAACGTCAAACAAACCAGACAAACAAACATTTTGAAAACGGTCAATTCGGCTTTTGTAAACTGTCCCATGGCAAAAGATTATTATAAATATCTCAAATTACAAACCGGTTTTTTTTTCGAGTTTTATAAAAATAATATTCGCCTCGGCTTTGGGACATCAACTTTGTACCTAACAGCCGTTTCATTATTTCCTTGAGAATAGCCGAGCGTGTAGCGATGTCGTTGTTTATATGACGTTTCCATGGTTCCTCTGTTACAAACCCCCAGGTTTTAATCAGAGAACTGGCAAAAGTATGAAATAATAAACAAATCGAATAAAAAATAACCAAGAAGAATCGGCAAGACTTGCGATCTGTAGAGCTCGGACGTACAGACCAACAAACCAACCAACTGTTGTTCACAATTTTCAGTTGCAATTTTAAGACTTTATTATGAATTTAAATCAACCTAAAAACAGTTCTCAATTATAAAACAGAATCTCCCCTTTTCAAAAAGCTACACTTTAAACTGGTTTCGTGCGAAATTAACGTACATATAGCTTCGTTTATAAAACTTTGCTCTGTCGCGCAAAGCGATAATAGAGCACACCCGCTAGCAGTGTAACGGTGTGTGCAAAAATGTTTCAAATAATTATTAAAAAATACAAAATTGCAAATATGAATCGATGCTAGCGTCAAATAACCCTGGGTTTTGGTGGTTTTAAAAACAGGCACAGGATATTGAAAACAGTTGTAGGGTTTTGGAACGGAACGCTTAAGGCTGTCGGAACGCTCTGAATTTAAGTGCAAAAATAGAACTTCGGCTGTCTACTGATTGTAGACTTATTCGTCAACATTTTGCAAACATTCTTTCTCTATAAGGAAGATAAAGGACAAACCTAGGTCTCTAATGGACTATTTTTGTAATTTATGTACGATTTACTAGAAAAAGGTTGGCATCAATTGTGCCAAAAAAACACATGTTTTCAATGTCACACTATGACCTTATTCGTACTTATTTCACAAAACTGTTCCATCACAAACCTAAAGTGAGTCTTCCTTTTTCGGAAAAGTTTTTTAAATCTTCAAAATATTTCCAAAAATTAGAGTAATCAATTGACAGCGGCACCCTTGCAATTACATTTTTTAACCTCGTAGTTGGCACCAGCCAAAAATTGAAACGTGCGGATGATTTGAGTGAGACAGAGCTAAAGAAAGTCACACCTACAATATGTCTTTTGCCTACCTCGCCCCTTACTTCTGGGTCTCAGCGCAAACAAAATTCAGAGCGTTCCGACAGCCTTAAAAAGGCTATACCGCTAACAAATTGCTTTTGTAATTTATTAAATTGATCTCTAAATGTGAGAAGTGTTGTATAAAGAGCAATGTTCACCTTTAAGCGAAGTGCATGTGGCGATTTGCCAACAATATTTCGCTCTGATCGAGTGTCTATTTTAGAAACAAGTCATTTTAACGTAAACATTCAATTTATTATTGCGCCAATGCATTTCGTATGCAAGTGCTGCATACTTTTCTCTGTACAGTTAATACCAAAGAACGAGACATTTGCACGAACCGTAGACCATACCAATTTAGGGTCGTCAGATTTTCGGGACTTTACTGAGGTGTTTTATAATAATTTTCTTTAGAGTAACTGTTTACCAGCTGTTCAATATGTCTACTTTTTCTATCTTATCAGTTGGTGTGTGTTAATGTAAAATGCACTTGCACATGTTTTGGAAATCTCTCATTTCTATGAAAGATTTAATCTTTTTATGTTAATGCTTCAAAATAAACTAGATATATATACAATTCTTCCCACATGACTTTTAGTCAAATTTTGAGTTTATTTGATCTGAAATAAAAATTTCAAAAGATTTAAAAAATTAGCGTAAGTTTTACACAAATTTTTGTACAGAAAAATTAAATTTGAGAAAAATTATATAGGAAACCAAATTTGTCAGTATTTTTAACATAAGTTGGACAAGAAAAAACTCCAAAATATTAAATCGCCTTCTCGTAATTCGAAATCTCGTGACGCTGTAAAAAATATATATTTATTAAATAAACGATATCTATTATATTTTTTACCTGTATTGTATATAAATTTAAGGGTTTTGTTTTATTTAGTTAGTTTAGTGTTTTGCTGAAGATGGGAGCTTAGCTCTCGAAATGCACATCCACTGAATAAATCTGTTGTGGTAAGAAGTAAACTATTCTTTTATTTTTATTGTTCCAACCACAGTGCTCTTAATATATATATGTGTATACATACGTGTATTTAATATAGTTTTTTGCATAATTTTTAAATCGAAACGACATTTTTCTACGCATTTTAAGCGAAAATTTGACTTGAAAAAACGATCTTTTTCTGTGTAGATCAAACATTTGTTTTTGTGTGAATACAATCTTATGTTGTACATGACAGGAAGTTTGACAACGACATTAGACTGCTCTTGCATGTATTAAAACTGTAATTATATTATCACAATCTAAGGTCATTGTCAAATCCAATTTTTTAACAATGTTTTGTGCAACCCAGCAGAAGTCTGGCAAACACGTATTTTTAAATTTAATTATTCTGACTTTCGTAATTGATGACAGCCGACCGGCGATGCTCATCAGGTAACATTTTTAAATAGGTATCTACTATATCAACAGAAGAGTTTTGCACCCCATAAAACGTTCCACGCAAGCCGACCACATGACCGCGGGACGTTTCCTCTATGTCGACGCACTCTTTGTGTATTTCATGTGGGACCACCACATATTTATATGTCAGATGTGCGCCTCGAATGAACATAATATACCCTCATTGCGGTTCACGGTTTTGGTCTCCAACATATCAATTTACAAATTAGCACCGGTCAATCAACATTCCTGCAACGCGCCCAGATTAAACAATAGATTACGACGTGCGAGGGTTATTTTTGCGTGTCATTCGTTTCATCAATTTTTAGGCTTCCGTACCTCAAAAGGAAAAAAGGAACTCTTATAGGATCACTTCGATGTCCGACCGTCTATCTTAAGCTGCTGCCATTAAAAAAAAATTGTGCGTAAATGAAAACCATAAGGGGACAAAAAAATCTATAAACGATATAATTTATTACCAATAACCATAATATGTAAAATAGAATACTAACAAAAGTTTCTTTTTCAAATAATTCTCATAGGAATCAGTTATCTGTTCGGTGAATCGCAAAGTTATTATATAATGCACAACATCAATATTTATAATTTTATTAACTGCAAACCTTTTTAGAGTCATTATAAACGCAGAAGGAGAAAAATTACTACCCTTTGAAATTTGCAAACAAGAAAAATGTATATTTGATACGTTTGATTACGTTACGCACTAAAGCAGGTAAAAATATGGGTCGCATATTATTATATTCTTGAAAAAGGATGCTATATCCTTTTTTTGGGTTGATTTATTACATATGTAAAATCATTATTCAAATAAGGTTTCCTGGACCACCTGTGAAGATTTCGGTTTATTTCAAATCACATTTGGACTGAATGCAAAAAAAAAAGTATTTTATCCCACGATAGGAATAAAATACTATTCACGTACTTTATGTAAAAACTGATTTGATATTATTACTAAGTATATACAGTGGCGTTCGTCACGATCGGTAAACTAATGCTGGATTGCAGAAAGCATTGTCAAAAAAATTGATTTGATAATGACCTTAGATTATAATACGTGTCACGGTTCTAAAAGGTTCTGAAGTTAGATGCAAATGGAGCCTTGCGCAGGTACAGTCGGTTGAAAAACTACAAACTCGCGCTATATTATTATTTTTAATTTTTCTTTAATCTAAAGGTCTAATTCCTTGCATAAAGTCATCCAATATTTTTTCTAAATTGTGTATTCGTGTATTTAATATAATTTTTACTTCGAAACGACATTTTTCTACGTATTTTAAACAAAATTTGACTTGAAAAACGAACTTTTTCTGTGTTGATCAAACATTTATTTTTGCGTGAATACAGTCTAATGTTGTACATGATAGGGCATTTGAATACGACATTAGACTGCTCTTCCATTTTAAAAACTGTAATTATATTATCACAATCTAAAGTCATTGTCAAATCAAATTATTTGACAATCCTTTCTGCAACCCAGCATGAAACAGCGAAAAAATTAGTAAATTTGTTTGTACATAAATCGAAATATAACCGGCCAGTTAAACATTTACGAAAAAACGTGTGAGCTTCCCTTACATAATTTCACGAGGGAAGTTAAACTTCTTTTGAGTCATGAACTCGATTCATTGATGGGTTTTATCTATTTTGCGTTACCAGCAAGCTTATATTTCCTCGCCGTTGAATCGTTTCCTCTTTAAGCCAAGTTGCTCTAGAAGTTTCACTTCAAAAATGAATATTCAAAGGGTTGCACAAAAACAAACCTAAGTTTACACAACCAACCCACAAGGTATGTTTGAGCGAATATAAAATTTTGTCGCCATGAGATGGCTCTGTTACCTGAGTTTTTTTTTAATTTATAAAATGTGTTAGCACGACACTGCCGATATGCAAAACAGCATGCGCATGTAAATATTACATTTGTAAAGGAAAGGATTTTCGATCAAAAGATTTGAATTAAAAACTTATAATAATCATTTAAACATCATCACAATAGAATTTAACATATTAAGCTGTATTTTCTGAATGTAAAATGGTAACAAATCTTAGAATATTTTATTATGGGAATTGCTTTTTCAAGTGGGCTTAAAAAGTCGATGGTTGACATCGAAAAAGCAAATCAAGGGTTGCTTTTTAAATTCATGTGAACCGAATCAAAAAAAAAAAAAAAACGTTAATGCAAATTACGTCGTATGCAAATTAAATGAATCGATTTTTTTTTCAAATATATTTCATTCAAATATCTATATAAACGACGTCACAAAGATGTAACTTTATTTAACATTTCCATGGGTCGTCTGTTACAAACCGTCGTTTTTTTTTTAATGTCACCTACAGCTACAGTTATTTGGGCCACGACATGTTAATTTTTTTGAAAATTTAGTTCAATTGATACTTTTATCCAGAGGCGAATTTGGTGGTGATGCTGCCCTAGGCCAGCTCTGATGTGGACGGCAAATGCGATTTCGTGCGTCCCATAATTTTTAGCGATTCGCGGTTCATTTTCGTCTTACAAAAAAAAATTTGGTACAAATTTTTTTTTTATTTTTTGACGAGAAATCGGACCCTGCAAGAAAAAATGGGGTCCCTATTTGAAAAAATAAATTTGACCAGAACTGAAGATCATCCAAGGGGGTAAAAATTCATATGATGCAATTTGAAGGAATACGAAAGGTGTTCGATTTAAAAAGCCAGCCTGTATTTTTTATTTATATTTAAGTTTTATTGTATAAGTTCTGTAAGTGCCTATAATAATTAGATATTATGCAAGCCATGACTGGACCAGCGCGGTGACTAAATTACTGCAGCAGTGAACAAGTGAATGCAAGTAGAAAAAACTGACGCTATAATTTCGGAAATATAAATGCAAAATTTAGTGTTTCAAAATACATTTCGAAAAAAACTTTTATTACAGCTACAAAATGATATATATTTAAATTTGAATAACGAAATATTTGTGATAAAAATTGGTTTTCAATTTTGTATAATTATAGTGACAGCTATGTGAATTTTATGCTAGCGAAATAAGTGAGTAAAAGTTGATGTTAATTTGTAAATAGAAAATATTATTTGGTGTGTGTAGTTTTCAATATTTTTTTTATAATTAAAATAAAATTAAAATTAATACAATAAATTAATTTTAATTGTATTGTTATGTATGTTTTAGAAGCCTGAGGAAGGCTTAATAATAAAGTCGAAACGTAGCTGAATTAATTAATTGATTAATACTGTCCACTTCCCTGTTATATTTAAATTTAAAACATTATGGATGATAACATTAATATAAAATGTTATTTTATTTTTTTAGATACGCTCGACAACTGAAATAATTTTTTAAATAATTCAGTGCTACACCACTCGAATATTGTAGAGTTAATAACATATTTTTAATACCAATTTTTTTTAAATTTCAGATGAAAGTGAAAATGATGCTAATTCTGGTGCCGGGGTGTTCGATCATGGTGTTGACGAGTTTTAAGGTAGGAAACATTTATTTTTATTTTTTCAAAATGGATATTCAAGTTTTTGTTTCAAACGGGCTTAATTTACAAAATTATGAAATAGCTGTAAAATACGTTTGTGTCCACATTATTTTATTGAAAGTTTACGTTTCAACGAATCGTACAGTGTTTCTCAGATTTTGGAGTTCAAATTGACTTATATTTTTACAGAATCCTTACACAACAAGGTTGACCGAGAAACAATTTTCACAATGATTGTGCAGGGTTCTCGTCAGTCTATAATTTTGGGCTAGAAAAATAAATATTTCTTCTCGAATGTTTATTTGACGAGAGCGCAAGTCTTACAATGAAATATAATTAGAAACTAAACTAATACTAGGTTGCAGAAAGGATTGTCAAATAATTTGATTTAATAATGACTTTTGATTGTGATAATATGATTACAACTTTCATACATGCAAGAGCAGTCTAATGTCGTATTCAAACTCCCTGTCATGTACATTTCACACAAAAACAAATGTTTGTTCTAGACATAAAATGATCGGTTTTTAAGTCAAATTTTGATTAAAATGCGTAGAAAAATGTCGTTTCGAAGTAAAAATTATGCAAAAAAACTAACACGTATACACAGTTTAGAAAAAAAATCATTTCAATCGATTCAATTATATTGTCGAACAGAATCGAATTAGAATTCTGCAATGCTTTTCTTATGGAGAAATATTGTCAATTCAAATTATTTGACAATCAAGCATAACTGTTACAAATCAATCAAATGATAATAGCAAAATATACTTGAAAAAAAAATCTTTAACATGGTTTAGTAAATTATTTTTTTTAAATAGAATAACGAACTGCCTCAGGCCTTGGGGGAAAAAATAATCGCACAAAAATAACAAACTATCAATGAAGTAACATAACGCAGGTATTATTTTCAATTACATGTATCAGGTAGAATTCGCAAGGGCTGTTACATAACCATCCCTTATACTAGCCCAACTACCCCTCTTCAAAAATACACTCGGCAAACAAATGATACACGCCACGCGCCTAAGTACCTGTGTCGGTTTACCTGTTTAACACAAAAAGGAAAAAAGTCAATAGAAAAAAGACACCTTGCTGATCTTCACAATACAATAAATTAATTTCATCTGAAAATAAACAATATCAGTTTGGCGATGCTTAAAAATTTCAAAAAAACATATTTTGCCCTAAAAATTGAATAAAAAAACGTGATATTCGTCAGTATGTCACGTCACGACATATCGAATTACGGGAAAGCAAATTAACATTTTGAAGTGTTTTTTCTTTCCAAACTTATTTTAAAAATACCATGATTAATTTGCCTTGGCCAATAATTTATTTCAAACGTTTTTTGTGTATTATGTTAATTTTCGTGTTTTTTATTTATATTTTTCGTACACACGCGCTATATTTATAGGCGCGTACGTTCCGTTCTCGATCATTCCAGAAACTTCTGTTCAAGTTCGAGAAGCCTCTGTCATTTCCAGTGACGTAACAATTAGAGGCGCGCTACAATCATGAATCATATACTTCGTGGCACTGATTGTAAATTCATCCTTAACACTATACATTTATGTACGTATCATCATTATCTGCTTCTATAGCTACTTCAGGTAATTTTGTGTTCGTAAGTACTTCAATAATGTTTACTTATCATTATCTTCCAAGTGGAATGCACTGTACTCTGGTTTTATGTATTATCTGAACACTGACGTAGCTCGTGTTCATGTCTCATTTCACTACAAAAACACACCTTGGAGTTGACCAATCGCTGATAAAATTCTTTAAGGTGACTGTTTACCAGCTGTTCAGTATGCTCACTTTTTCACTCGCATAGCAGTTGGATCTGTGTGAGTTTCATAAATCTCTAGTTTCTATGAAAAATCTTATTCCATCTTTGATGTTAATGCTTACAAAATAAACTATAAATATATAGGTACCATTCTTCCCATATGACCTTTAGCTAAGTACAGTGTAAACTCTATATAACGACGCTGAAGGGACTGCGCATTTTCCGGCGTTATAGAGAGTTGTCGTTATATGGAGAGAAAGAAAAATCAATATTGTTTTACTATTACAGTATTATTTTTATAATAACGCATAAAATTTACAAACAAACATTACTACATATTATCACAAATAAATACGGGCTAGACAATAAAGTTGCAGTTTTTATCAATTTCGGCAACTTAGAAAGTACCTACAAACAGTAGGCGCTTTATAAGTTGCCGAAATTACTTGCTTTATAATGACAAATGGTCGTTATTTAGAGTGGATGTGATGCTACATAGAGTGTATTATTGTATGGACAACAAGGCAAACCAACCAAATTCAAATAATTTCGACGTTTTAGAGAGTTTGTCGTTAAATCGAGTGGCGTTATATAGAGTTTACACTGTATTTACAGTTTATTTTATCTAAATAAACGACTTAAAATCAAATAAAAACGAGAAAATTAGCATGTTTTACACAAATTTTTGTACAGAAAAAAATCAATTTAAAATATCACGTTTTTTGAAACAATTCTTAGAGCAAAAATATATGTTTTTTTTTTTAATTTTTAAGCAGCAAGCCAAATTTTGTAAAGTTTGGTGCTAAATCACAGCTAATAAAAACAGTAATACAATGAATTTTGCGATCAAAGTTCGAAATTTCCCGAAAGCATATTTTACGACCTGATGAATCAGTCAATCAATTATATTATTAAAATCAGTCGACGTCCATAATTTCTCCGATTTAAATCAATATGAGTTCGCCAGGGTTATTTGAGTCTAGCACCAAATCGTATTTTGAGTGTATTATTTTTTTTTAATAATAAACTTTTACCAGTTCTCGAACTAGAGTCTGGGAGTTTGTAATAGGCGAGCCACGCTCCACCTCCGGCTATTTTCAAGCCCCATATTCTAATCCCTGATGTAAAAAAAAATAAAACATCACAATAAAGATCGGTTTAGTAACATTTGAATTAACTTCAAACTGACAAAAAGATAGGCAGACAAAAATTCTAAAACTGTAAATCAAGTCGAAATTTCGTTACAACCTTGCCAAAACCGAGTTCCGATTATTTTGTAATTTTATTTTTTTTTTTTAATTTTTGTAATTTTACGTTTTTTGAGTATCGTTATTATGAATGGAAGAAATTCGTCATGCGGAAAAATACTTTTCTCTACGCTTTGAGGATATTGCAATTAGAATCTCGAACGTCATACTTCCATTGCCTTACATGGAAGAAAAGAAAAAACGATTCAATTTCTTCTTTTTGTGTTTAATATTAAATCCCACATTCGCTACGAAAACTTTTATCAATCAAGAATCGGCTACGTTGGAAAGTTTTTTTTTTATTAATTTTCTGAACAAATTATACATAATCAATTAGACAAGGAAGGAGATATATAGAGTTGATAGTTGAAACAGTGGTCGGTAGTTGGCAGCTGTGCCTGAACGTTAGCAGCGCTTGTTGTCGCGCTACGCATAATGCGTGAACTAAAATGATCTGGTTGGGAGACGCGATCGCACTTGTTTAGAACGAGAACTTCCTCGTCGACTTTCGCAAGGGGTGTGTATAATGTATACCGTATTAGCCAACGTGATCCAACGCTAGGAACCTCGGCGTCAATCTGTTTTACTGCAGTAAAAATCGATTTTTAAAATACAGTACAATCTCGGTAACATGAACCACAACAAATCCTGAGGAGTTCATATGTTCATATTATCGAGGTTCGCAAGAAACATGCGCATACATATTAATAATTGTAGACAGCAGGGCCAGAAGGGCCCGGGTGGCTCCCCACAAGCCTGGGGCCCGAGACTGGATAATGGTAGATGGGATATTTTTCTATTTCATTTCTCTCTAATGTATGAACGAATTATCTGATCTAGTTTACATTTAGGTCGCAAGAGCTGGGACCTAGCCTGCATGGGCCCCCTTCCTACCTACCGCCTGGTTTGCGGCAAGCCCCGCAAATCTATAACCGTTACAGCGTTTCCGGCACGGGTTAATTTTAATTATTCGAGCTGAAATTTTCAGAGAATCATTTTTTCAATGTAAAGAACCATTTTAAAGGTTAGCATGTGACAATTTCCAACTTGTTAGAATAAGGGCCAGTCTATTATTAGACTTGCCGTTATTTGTATAAGCCAATTTTTTTTTCTATGAAAAATCTTATTCAATCTTTGATGATAATGCTTCAAAATAAACAAGAAATACGTACCAATCTTTCCATATGACTTTTAGCCAAACTATTACAGCTTATTTGATCTAAATAAACGATTTAAAATCAGATAAAAACGAGAAAATTAGCACAAATTTTATACATAGATAAATGTAAATTAAAAAAAATTATTGAGCAAGTCAAATTTGTCAGTATTTTTAAAATATGCTTGTAAAGAAAAAGCTTCAAAATGTTAATTTGCTTTCCCATAATTCGAAATATTTATTTGAAGATATCACGTTTTTTTTATTCAATTTTTAGGGAAAAACTAAATATATGTTTTTTTTCTAAGCAGCAAGCCGAATTTTGTAAAGCTAATAAAAACAGTAACAAAAAGCATTTTGAAATTTCCCGAGAGCATATTTTGCGATTTGAGGAATCAGTCACCTTAAAATAGCCAGTCGCACCAGTTTACATAAAAACTGCCACACACGATTATTTTTAAGTACTTACCTACAGCAGTTAATTAAGAATCAAGAAAAGAGAAATACTTGTAAACTTATTTTGTCTACCAGCCATTATTTACTTTAATAAAATAATCGTGCAATTATTACTCTTTTAATGCCTCTCCCCAAATACACTGAGGACCAGAAACAATTGAATCATCAATTTTGCACTTAAAAATATACAAAGAACCACGCGTGAACTCGATCGACTGACGGACGCCTCCTGATGGAGTAATTTTAACCAAGATTTTTGATTTTTGAAGTTATATACTTCTTTTGGCACACTGAGGGTAAAATTTTCTCTGTTACGGAAGTTGCGCACGAATATGTTGCGCAGAAGTTGCGTACGCAGTATGCAACGAATATGTTGCGAAAATTGCTTCTGATAACGTCAAAATAGTTATTTCATAAAATGTAGGTTATACTAGCGACATCGGACGAAACTTCTTGAAAGCTATTAGTTTAAACTTTTTGCGCTTTAGCTGTTTTTCATAGACATGTCCTGAATGAATAACAACTTTTGACAGTTAAATAACCTCTATAGTTGTATTTTTTTAATTATGGATTCAACAGTAAAAAACCCCTTAATAGTTAAAAAATTATTTTATGTAGAAAATGGTAAAATGTATATAAATTATAAGACCACAAACATAACCCAACCTGTGTTTAAAAATGCTTTTCCAACTATATTTGTCATCTCTCTAGACATCCTATTTTATTTTATCAAAGTACATCTTTAACGACAATGTTAATATCATGTATCGTGATTACGCCAAAGAAGTATAACTTCTGTCGCGAGTACACGCATCCATTTTTTGTTACTAACTGTACACTTAAATATAGTTAGTTGTAGATTGGTATCATTAAGCAAACAATATACATAGAATAAAAGTATGTAACATGTCAGTCAAAATGATTTTAATTAAAATTATTGGTATTGTTAACGTACTCAAAATACTGTGCCACCTGCGTTTAAGACAGTTAATATGATCTTTTTACGCAGGGCAACACACTTCCTAAAAGTCATATTACGAAAACTGTTAAACACTTCTTTACATATGAATTTGAATTGTTTTTTATTTTATTTATTTAGCGGTCCCACGACGCGACGACGCTTGAATCACAAAATATTACTAATTAAGTTTTTAAATATTAAAGTTAAAGAATAAGGCCCAGAAACTTTATCTTTTAACTTTTTTTTTGTGTTGGGGGTTTTTTAAATTGTTAATTTAATTTTTATTTTAAACTTTTTAAATTTAGTTACAAACAAAATACCCTTTACGCGTCTAAGATCCCTACCGTAGCTAAGAAAAGAGCTGATGACCTTAAAACGGCTGAACCGATGTTCATAAAACACCGCCAGAAAACCTGCTTTCATATAAAAAAAAATCGCATCCAAATCGGTTCACCCGTTTAAGAGCTACGGTGTCACACACATAGCGGTCAAACTTATAACACCCCTGTTTTTTCGTCGGGGGTTAAAAAATTAAAACAACATAAAATTATAAAATTACGTCAGATAAAAGAATACTATGATTACGTAATGGTCACATTAAATTTAATGCTCAGTGAAGGCAGTAATGACTATTATTTTATGTCTCATTGGGTCACTAATGCACGAGAAGACATAAAAATAAAAACGGATCAAAAAAATTGAAACGAAGAGAGTAAATGGATGTTAAATGTCAAAAACAATTACCTACATACAATATATACAATTATGAAGAGTAGAATATATGAATACATCGATAATTACTTCAAAAGTAATAAATATAAAATATACAAAGTATCATGGAAAGACCACACTAGAAGTAAAACGGGAACAGAGTCTGTTAACACTTTAAATGGATATCTATACTAATATTATAAAGCTGAAGAGTTTGTTTGTTTGGTTAAACGCGGTAATCTCAGAAACTTGAATTGAAAAATTATTTTTTTGTTGGATAGTCCATTTTTATCGAGGAAGGCTATAGGCTATATAATATCACGCTACGACCAATAGGAGCGGACCATCAATGAAAAAACGGGAAAATTATTCATAAGAAAGACCACTGCAGCATAATACGTCTTCATCAGGATGAAGCCGAACCGGGTCGCTAGTGTACAATATAATGAATTGGTTTAATTGATGCATAATCCATTTTGCGGTACCAAAGTTTCTCTCATATTTCCTCGCCGTTGAATTATTTCCTATTTAACGTTACAGAAAATATTATACGTGGTTAAAGAAGTTTCACTTAAAAAATTCAGCGGCATTATTAAAGTTTCGTTTCAGTTAAATAATGTCGTAGAACTTTTTTGTCAAGCTTTACAATACATTGCGAATGCCTAAGTATTTTTAAAATAAGTTTGTAAAGAGAAAAACTGCAAAATGTCAATTTGCTTTCCCGTAATTCGAAATCTTGTGACGTGCTGTAAAGAAATATTGACGAATATCGCGTTTTTTTATTCAATTTTTAGAGCAAAAATATATGTTTTTAATCATAGCTAATAAAAACAATAGGTAATAAATTGCCCGAATCATCAGTTGTTTTATTTACCTTGATCAAAAACGTATCATTTCACTGATATCACCTGTTTATATAAGATGTGTCAACTTATAAATAAAAATTGCTGTAATATTGATATTTTTAATTGCACATTAGACTTGGGTAACTCAGATCTGAACCGGTTCAAAGAGCCGACTCCGACATAAGATCCGTGAGAGCCGACTCATTTTTTTTTTTGAGCCGACGGATCAACGGATCCGCATAACTCAGTGAAACACTTAACACACAGAAGCACATTTTACACTTACGTATCAGTTCCTGCTTTGATACATCTGTCAGCTCAAATGACTCATGCATCACATGTTTGGCTATGCATTCTTGATTCTATACAGGTCGTGATATGATTGACTGAACTAGGTTCACATACGGGATCCAGATGCAAAGATGCAGATCACTAAAAAGACCCGTTTTTCCCATCTCTACAACAACGGCTTCCGCGCAACAGTAAACAGACGACCGCTATTAGAGTTGGGTAACTCAGATCTGAACCGGTTCAAAGAGCCGACTCCGACAGAAGATCCGTGAGAGCCGACTTACTTTTTTTTGAGTCGACGGATCAACGGATCCGCATAACTCAGTGAAAGATGCAGATCACTAAAAAGACCCGTTTTTCCCATCTCTACGGCACATTCGGTGAATCTAGAAGTGCTTAACAACACAATGTAACTTTGTCTTTGCTGTTTTTCTGTAGTTGAGCTATGCCTGGTAGAAAGTTTTGAATAAATAAACAAATATTTTTTGCGACCACAGTGCGAAAATTCTCGAGAGCATATTTTACAATCTGAGGGCGATCAGTCGTCTTAAATCCAATTAAACAAATCACCCAGTATTCAATAATAACACTTGCTTATAATAAATATGCAAATAAAGTATGTTCTGTAAAATTGATAAGTACACTTTCAGCTGCAACAATATGAGTCCGTGATATTTGTTTTTGCTGCAAGGCACTGTTACTGCATATTTACTGCGTATTCACGTTTCAGAGGCAAAGATCAGGCGATGTCCACTGTCCAGCAAACCGGTAAGTTATTATATTTGTTTTTTTTTTATCTATCATTTAAAGAAGTAAAATGTGTTTGTTTATTTGTAAAGGATAATCTCAGGAACTTCTGAACCGATTCTAAAAATTCACTATCCCTGAGTAAGGCCATATTTTATTTTGATAAAAAATAAAATTCCAAATAAACTAGCTAAATTTGAGTCGTGGTGGAAGTACAATAATTTTTTTGGTGGAAATACGGGCATATCAAATAATCTTTGTACTCGGCATGTAATGTGGGTGAAGCCTGCTGTTGTCGCTGCCGTGTTTCATTTCAATTGCGTGCGGAGCCGCGGGTAACGGCTAGTATTATATAATTACATTAGTAAATCCCTTACTAACTTATAGTCGGTTGCAGAAAACGTTGTCAAAAATTCTGGTTAAAATGGCGTTTAGATTCTTCATAAAAAAGCATAGCGACATCGGACGGAATCTCTTAAAAGCTATTAATTCGAGCATTTCTGCGCATCAGTGTGTATCACTATGGCCGCTATTACAACAAATAATAAAAATAAAATAAAAGTTAATAATAGAAAACAGTATCACGGGTAATTGGAATTAATTCCAATTACCCGTGATACTGTTTTCTATTATATCTGGAATTGAACTTTAAAGATGAATAAAAGTTAATATATATTGTTCGTTGGTACGGAACCCTTCGTGTGCGAGTCTGAGTCGCAGTTAGACAGTTTTTTTAATAATAAGAATCGTAACAAAAAACTTACTGCAATCAAATGTAAATCGAGTTGAAAACAATATTTTCTATTAATTGAGATGTTATTACTTATTACCAATTATAATAAAAAGTATATTATCTAAGCGTGAAATTTTGCCTCAAGTCCAAAGCAAAAGAACAAATTTACGTATAAGGCAAAGATATTATACATGGTTCCGTTTACTATAAAAACCCAGCGCACCAGAAAATTAAATCCAGCGCTGACGATATTTGACTCTTTCTGCATAAATATAAAAAATGTCACAAATCCCACTGACATTTTTCCGATAAGAAATTATTTTGAAAAAAGAAAAGATTGAACACGGAAGTTGTAAGCTTAAAATTTTAAAGGTATTTGAAAGCTAGCCGGAGGCTCGTATTATTTTAATGCATTTTGTTCAATTTTCGAACATGATAACAATAAAATTTTACGACTATTATTTACAATTAAATTAGTTTTTTATACGCAAATAGATCCACACATAGCACATAACCGTGGATCAATTACACGTTAGTTTATAGTCTCTACACTATGGCAGCACCTGTCCTGTTTTTTTTCTCAAATAAACTGCTATGTTTTAAAATTTCATTACATTCTGTTATCGAAAAAAACCTACAAAAAATTTTAATTCGCTTGTACATATCCCATTTGCATAGTGTCCATTTTATTAAATTACAAATCGGACACGAATTACCAACCACAGCTGTCTACATAAAAAAACAAGTACATGCTACTATGATGGAAACTTAGTAATTTATTAGTGATGTTTTACCTAAAGTTACTAGATTTGACAAAGTACCGCAATAGGGATTTTGGCTATTTTTGGGAAAGTGTTTTAAATCGTGCAAGTTCCCAAAAATAACCTTAAACCCCGGAAAAAGTGTCTGGCTCTTTGAAAATATTTTTAAATATATCTAATGAAGTTGCTATAAAAATTTTAGCGTGAATCACTTATTTTTCATTTTTGAAAATTCAAATTTGGGGTATTTTGCTTTAATGTTAACCCTTCCAAAAGTGTCCGCCTCATTTATTTATTTATCTAAAATCAACTAAACTTTCTAATAGTACTTGTTGGTTTTCGAATCAAACACTTTTTTGGCACATATTTTTTTTAACCTTTCCTGTATGCGCAGTACCTAGCGTACCCAGGTAGCCAGGCAAACACTCATTTACCATTACATCTTACCTATATATACTATTGTATAAAATTTCAACCTGAATCAAACACTTCATGAAAGGGGTGTCATCAGCTCTTGGACTAATAGGGGTTCGTGGAGCTATAAGTTTGAAAAAGGCTGGCATAGATGACACGACAGCCAAAATGAAGAAGCATCTCGTCTGAACTGTACCGAGCTACAACAATATGTAAATAATGTACCTTGGTCCGTAATGACATCATATTATACGCTATTTTCTGCAATTACACAATCTCCATGCATTTTTAATAACTTTTAACACAATTCACCTGCGTTTCTGAAACTGGAAATAATTATAATGTACAAGTTTGATATATCTTTTGAACGATGCAAATAATTCATCCTTGAAAACTAACAGTAGCCACTGTTAACTGCATTTTTATGACTTGTCGCGCATCTATAATGTATCACACTCGCTAGGAATGATTTGCAAAGGAATAAGACCTTAAGGTTATAAATACAAAAGGTCATTAGATAAACAATTTCTTCGTGAATGAATGATGTCAGCTGGAAGACGGTTCAATATTTTTTATCAACCAAGCAATATCAATTGATTGATTTAATAAACAATTTTGAAATCAGATAAAAACGAGAAAATTATATGCTTACAAAGATTCTTGTACAGAAAAAATTTAATTTGAAAAAGATTATTCAGCAAGCTAATTTTGTCAGTGTTTTTAACAGAAGTTTTTAAAGAAAACACTACAAAATGTCAATTTTTTGTCTAAATCTTGGGTCTCAACCATTTTATAAATATAGTGAACAATTTTTTTTCTTGGGAACTTGGGCAGAATTAATAAGATTTAAATCTTATTAATTCTGTCCAAGTTCCCAAGAAAAAAATGTATTTTCTATGTTAATTTTTTGCCTTCCCGTAATTCGAAATCTCGTGACGTACTGTAAAGAATTATTGATGATACGTTTTTTATTCAATTTTTAGGGCAAAAATATGTGTTTTTTGAAATTTTTAACCAGCATATCAAGTTTTGTGAAGCTTAATGCTTAATAGCAGCTAATAAAAACCCGGGTCGCAGTGCCAAAACCCTGCCGACAATATAGTGTATTTGCTTATACAGGCAGGATGGCTTTATTATGCGAACTTAAGTTGGTTTTTGGGCAAAATAAAAAATTTGACTCCTTAATACACCCCTTAAAATAACATTTATTTTCTTAATTGCAATATTATTATCAATCGAACTTCTATACCAAATTATATACAACTTTCAGTAAATAATTCACTATCTGCAAAGTAGTGTTTTCATAAAATTTGTAAGTCCGGTCCTGTCGGGCCGATTTTATTAAAATTTTAGGCACACTTTTTAATTACTACTGGAGGGTTAAATGTCAATTTTGAAACGATTCTGATAATTTTTTCGGTATTTTGGGGCCCAAAAACTTTTTTCAGCCCCTAAAAACTACCCTTAAAATGGCCCGATTACGCCCACTTTAAATAGGCTTCTTGCGGTGATGGATTTCAACATGTGGGCCAAATTTCGTTAAAATCAATTAACTCTTTCGAAAGTTATAGCCCGCACGTATATATATATATATATATATATATATATATATATATATATATATATATATTATTCCAAAAATGGTGCCAAAGTGTTTAGGAGGCTATGAAACGTCGAGAAATTTTGGTCCGACCCCTAGGTCCCGCCATCCGACCGACGCCAATAGTGCATGTTGCCTTATGGCAAATACACTAAAAACAGTAATAAAATGAATTTTGCGACAACAGTTTAAACTTTCCCGAGAGCATATTTTGCGATCTGAGGAATCAGCAAAATATCCCGCGTGTTTTTGTGTTGACTAAAAACAAGAGAACTACTTATATTAAATTTACACCTGGGCGAACCGGGGCTGGACCGCTAGTGTATGAATATATTTTATAATATCATCTCATTTACAAATTCATTCCCTCCGGTTGGCCGTTAAGATGGCGGACGAAAAGCGATCATTAAAAGCGCATTATGGTTTAGTTACGGTTTAAATGTAGTCGTGGTTTACTAATACGCCCGTGCGTAATGCACTTCTATAATATATGCACATAATAAACAATAAAAAACTCGGGTCGCAGTACCAATACCCTGCCGACAATATAGTGTATTTGCTAATAGAGGCAGGGTGGCATGAATATGTTTACTAAAATTTGTTTTTGGATAAAATAAAAGGGCAAAAGCTATATTATATCTACATATTAAATTTGCACCCGGGCGAAACCGCTATTAATACTTATAAAATTGTAATTTTTAACCAACTTAAATAAAACTCGGGTCGCAGTGCCAAAACCTTGCCGACAGTATAGTTGCTAATACAGGCATTGTGGCTTTATTATGTTTCCTTAAAATTGTTTTTGGACAAAATAAAAAATTTAAACCCTTAATACGCCCCTTAAAATCATATTTTTTTCTTAAACATTTTTTTCAATCCAATATCTGCACCAAGTTAAATACCCTCTTCAGCAAGTAAATTCAAATACGCAAACTAGTGTTTTCATAAAATTTATAAGTCCGGTCCTGTGAGACCGATTTTATTAAAATTTTAGCAACACATTTTAATCTTTACTAATGGCTTAAAAAAGGAGTCTCTAAAAGAATAACATAATTCTGTTCGTTTTATACAGTTTGCTCAATAATTTTTTTCAAATTTATTTTTTTACTGTATAAAAATTTGTGTAAAACTTAATTGTTTATTTAACTTAGAACGATAATATGCATCTACAAAAACGTTAGAAATTATATTGCAATTAAGAAAAACACTATTAATTCTAACGTCTTTCTAGATACATGTTAATTATCGTTCTTAGTTAAAAATTAAGCTAATATGTTCTTTAATCAAACAATTGAAATAATCGTTGTAAGTATATTTTAATATAGCACAAATTTACAATCTTTATAAATTGCAAATCAAGATCAAGTACGATATGTAATCATAGCTGACTATTGTAACACCTTGAAATCCAGTGTCTTTTGTGTGTTGGCCACACTGCTATACTTGAAAAAAAAAGGAACATCTACCTGTCATCGTAATTCGTAATTAATGTGTCTAAATGGCATTGATATATCTTTTGAGTTTTAGTGATAAAATTTGTGTTTTTCAAATAATTTGACTGTTGAATGATGCTTTTAAATGTTTTTCCAATCTATTTGTGATATTAATTTGGCGGCGGTTTTTGCGAAAATGCTTTTTTTGAATGAAAACATTTTCCGCTCAATGAACGTCGCTGCTAGTAGGATAAAAAAATTTTTTTTCAGATAAACGATGCATATTTTTTATCGAAAAGTAATATTTGTGATAAAAAATAGGTGTTCCTATTAAAAATGTCAAAGTCACCCTCATCCCTGCGCAGGGGTTGGGGATAGGGAGTGGTATTATTCTCTAAACGATGTCCCCCTTCAAACTGATCAATTTTTGTCTGAAACTTTTTCCCCGAAATTGTTGCCCTGTCGCAAAAATGTCCCATATAGATATTAAAATGGATCATCCTGTATACTTTTAATATTTCTTTTCGAATTCGTATTCAATAGTTTAACATTAAAATACATATAAAATAATACTAGGATTGTAAAATTTCTGTACTGAACATGTTTGAGCATTTGTTCATATTGTTTGTTAGAGGTCAACTACAGGTATAATTCACAAAAAAAGAACGACCCCACGTGACCATTCCATGCCGCCGTAATGCATATATATGCTTTTACTATAAATCTGTAATTGATACAATATTCTATTAATTATACCTAAAATGCCAAAGCAAGCCGTGACTGGATGAATGACTTCGATACACTGCAGCAGTGAACAAAATGAACCGACGCCACGCTATAATTTTGGGAATAGAAATGAAAAATTTTGTGTTTCAAATTACATTTTGAAAAAAACTTTTATCATAACTTTATTAAATTAGTGCCCAGCTATAAGGTGATATAAATTTAAATTTGAATAACGAAATATTTGTGACAAAAATTGGTTCTCAATTGTATATAATTAAAGTGACAGGCCATGTGATTTTTATGCTAACGAAACAAGTCAGTAAAAATTGATGTATTTCAGTTGTTAATTAGTAAATAGAATATTATTTCGATATTTTTATAATTTATCCCGTGCGACTCATAAAAGGCGTTAATAAAATTCAAAAGTTGAAATTAGATGTGTCGTGATATGAAATACATAGTTAAACAATTTAGTAAAAAAATACATTTAAGTTCCATGGCTAATAGTAAATCACAATTAAAAAGATTATTGTAACTATGTTCAATAACCATTAAGGAAAGCAGTGGCGTAACCAAAGGAATTCCGAGCATGAAATTGTACCTTCCAGGAATTTACTGGCGCAATGCCTTATTTACTAAAGCTTATTGATTACTATTTTGGATTAAGATTGCTTATAATGTTTGTACTTATTACGATTTTCATATAGCCGAGTTTGAGCGCAGTCATTACAGGGTCGTATAGTGTTCTATATTTATAGTGCCTTGTTTATTTTTTTTTACTTTTTTCCAAAATAAATTGTACCTTATTTTCTTGTATTTTATTCTTTTTTAGTACTATAATAATTAATTAACTACTTGGTCAACTGAAACAATTATGAACGAATACATTTTTATTTTATTTTTTTAGATATTATATACGCTCGACAACTGAGATCATTAGCGCTTTTTGATACATATCAGTGCTACCTCATTCGAGTATTCTTGAATTAGTAACATATATTTAATACCAATTTTTTTTTAATTTCAGATGGGAGCAAATGGTGCAAATTCTGATGCCGGGGTGTTCGATCGCGCTCTTGACGAGTCTTAAGGTAGGAAACATTTATTTTTATTTTTTCAAAATGTTTATTCAAGTTGTTTTTGTCTCAAGCGGACTTAACTTTGAATCAGTCGCGAAATATGTACCAAATTATGAAATAATTCGAAATTGCTGTAAGATACTTTTGTGATCACATATATTCATTGAAAGTTTACGTACAATGTTTCTCAGATTTTGGAATTCGAATTGACGTACGTTTTTGTATTGTTTAATAAAAATGCGAAGATAAGTTTAAATTTTATAATTAATTACGAGGAAGGAAATCAATGCTTGTTAAAATATAAATAATTATTATTCTATACCACGGCGTTTCCTAAACTATAAAAAAACATTTATTTACAAAACAAATTTTATTTTTTAATAGAAATCAACTTATTTGTTTGCTTATTTCATACACAAATATTTACATATTTTTTGCAACGACCCGGCAAAAATTTTCTGCGACCCACACTTTGGGAAACGTTGAACTATAAGGTCATTCTGAATATTTATGACCGTAGTCCGGGTCCTTCTACTATACAGGAAGAGACAAAAATTGCGGTAACATGTTTTATGTCTGCAAAATACCTGATAAAATTACAGACGAAGGTCCCATTACTGTTCTACAACATTAGTATATTCATAAGCCAGTCAAAAACTCTATATGCAAATTAGGCTATGATAAGTGATGTAAAATTACTGGTTAATTTTAATTGTAATCATTTTAGCCGGATAATTAACAAGTTAATTAACCGGCTATTAATAAAACAACATGGCGGTTTCTGTTTTCTGTTTCTCAGGACAACAAAAAATAAAATTATACAGAGCTGTATTTACGTTAAGTAGCTATTGGCTCTAAAATTAAAATATAGACCGGAATTTAAAATCATGACCGAAACTTTTTGCGCAGCTTTGTATAATAATAATACATTACCGCAGCTATTTAAAATAAATTGTAACGGTGATTTAACCGGATAATTAACCGGTTATTTACCCTTTTACATCACTAGTTATGATGAATCCCCAATTTCGAGATTGTAGTGTAAGAAAAAAATATGTCGATTCCTGATCTATTAATAAAAATAATAACAAAGAAATATGAATAATTATTGCGATTTGAAGTAACGTAAAAAAGTGTACAATTAATTAGTGTATTTGCCATAAGGCAACATACACTATTGGCGTCGGTCGGATGGCGGGACCTAGGGGTCGGACCAAAATTTCTCGACGTTTCATAACCTCCTAAACACGTTGGCACCATTTTTAAAAATGTTTATATATATATGTATATATATATGTATATATATATATATATATATATATATATATATATATATATATATATATATATGTGTACGCGCGATAACTTTAGAAAGAGTTAATTGATTTCAACGAAATTTGGGCCACGTGTTGAAACCCATCACCGCAAGAAGCCTATTTAAAATGGGCCTAATCGGGCTATTTTAAGGGTAGTTTTTAGGGGTTGAAAACTGTTTTTGGGCCCCAAAATACCGAAAAAATTCTCCGAATCGTTTCAAAATTGAAATTTAACCCTCTGGTAGTGATTAAAAAGTTTCCCCACAATTTTAACAAAATCGGCCCGACAGGACCGGATTTACAAATTTTATGAAAACACTAGTTTGCAGATAGTGACTTATTTATTGAAGGGTGTATTTAATTCGGTGTAGACGTTAGATTGATAATAATATTACAATTAAGAAAAAAATTTTATTTTAGGGGGTGTATTAAGGGGTTAAATTTTTTATTTTGCCCAAAAACAAACTTAATTTCACATAATAAAAGTATAAAACCACACGGCCCTACACAAGCAAATACACTATATTGTCGGCAGGGTTTTGGCACTGCGACCCGGGTTTTTATTTATTAAGGATGAATTCTTTGTCCCTAATAATGTTGTACGTATAGAAATTTGGAAGTATGATTGTAAAAGTAATACTTTTTTGTTAAAGAAAAACGATTCCAAAATTTAAAATTTCAATAAGAAAAAAACATTTGTGTTTAATAGTTTGTCAAATTAGGTTTATTAATGTCATAAATTGTATTATAATATTATTATGTTTGTGAAGTACCTATTATAATGCTTCATGAAGATTTAATTTTTGATCTAAACGTCGCAGAAGTAATTGTAGTGTATTAATTATAATAAACTTTTTCATCCATAACATAGAACAAAAGAGGTGTGTAATGCTCTTATAATCCACTTAACGATCGATGGTAGTAGGCTGTTGGAAAAAGCACATCATCATAATATCGTGTGCATATCAATACTAAATAGAGAGCCGGCCATTTTACGGCTTCATTACCTGCCGTATAACATATATTATTAACAATATAAGTAATTATATTCATATTTATGATTATTATATATTCAGAAATATGATGATGAATATTTCAACACAACTTCGGGAGACAAGTGTTGCGTTGCTCCTAAACAAAAATTATACGTTGTGAAACTTGATTCTCGTTTCTTTGACTTTAGAGTTAGTTTAATCGCTGTTTTACCACGCTTTTATTAGCTTGACCTCGATTTGAAACTTGGCAAACTTTCAGCGATCGGCAATCTCCGGTCGTTTTCGTTTGCCGGCTCTGTGAAGGCACGCAAGAACGTTCGGAGTCCAGGAGATTTTTTACTTTGACCACATTTTCGTCCAGATCGCTCCATGTTTCCAATCCGTTCTTGAACTCACTGAAGCATTGGAAAGCCTGAGCCCTTGATAGGGCGTCGTCTTTGTAAGCCTTCTTAACCAAGTCAAGCGTGTCGGAAACGATTTTGTCTAGATGCGAACGCTCCATTTTTGACGTTTTCTGCCGCGACAAAAACTCAAATACAGCTTTTGCGCCTCGCGTGATTTTCACTGTGCTCGGACGCGAATTTCGCCTGGTGCGTTGCTTAGCTTATACTTCCCACCACAACTTCTGTTGTCGCCCTAGAGATGAAATTCTTTTAAATAATGTTAAAATGTGGTTACGTGGTTTCCTTAGTGTCCAAAACATTGTTTTGGACACTATGTTAATAAAGTATATTTTGGTACACTCTCAGATAGACCCACGATCGATAGACGTCGGTTGTGTTCACAAAAATATGGTGTAGAATTTTTCAAAGTCAAGGGGTATGCTTGACAAGTATGTGCGGTCTTTTCTTGTTAAAAAAAAAATAAGTTTGAATGTTCAGTTAATTGCCACGACTTCCGGATTTCAATTTATCCAATCGTCTAATATTTATTTGTAGCTGACGTTTCGTGACCAGTGCAGTTTGCTTCGTCAGTGCAAGGCTGACAAACAAATTTATCATTTTTTAATCGCGTTTTGTAATCGCGCTGCCTTTTCCTGGCCCACACATGTAACGGCCGATCAAATTATACGATAAAGAATATATTTTAAAACGAAACCCTTGTTCTAAAAATCAGAGTACATTAAATTCACACCTCTCGCTTTCAGACCCCTAAATTGCAGGCATTATTAACTTTAATAAGAATCAGTATCGAATTAACGATGCCATTATAGGTATGCGTTTCAAACCAAAAAAGAACACGAGGTCCGGTGCACCGTGCCGCAACTCCGATATCACCGATCACCTGCTTATATTAAAAAAAAAAACAGATCAACGCGGGGACTATTTCTTCGATGTTTACAACACGTTCACAAACCAATTTCGTCTAACGTAGTGTCTTCCAAAGTGGACGTTACCTTCCGCAGGGGGACATAGAAATACTAAAAAACACAATATTTTTCCTTATTTTTAAGGAATTTCATTAATATTTAATAAAAAAAACCCGGGTCGCAGTGCCAAAACCCTGCCGACAATATAGTGTATTTGCTTGTATAGGGCCGTGTGGTCTTATAGTTTTATTAAGTGAAATTAAGTTTGTTTTTGGGCAAAATAAAAAAATTAACCCCTTAATACACCCCTTAAAATAACATTTTTTTTCTTAATTATAATATTATTATATTATCAATCTAACGTCTACATCGAATTAAATACACCCTTCAATAAATAAGTGACTATTTGCAAATTAGTGTTTTCATAAAATTTGTAAGTCCGGTCCTGTTGAGCTGATTTTATTAAAATTTTAGGGACACTTTTTAATTGCTACTAACGGGTTAAATGTCAATTTTGAAACGATTCTGAGAATTTTTTCGGTATTTTGGTGCCCAAAAACATTTTTCAACCCCCAAAAACTACCCTTAAAATGGCCCTATTACGCCCATTTTAAATAAGCTTCTTGCGGTGATGGATTTCAACACGTGTACCAAATTTCGTTAAAATCAATTACCTCTTTCGAAAGTTATTGCCCGCACACATATATATATATAAATATATGTACTTATATATATAATATATATACATATATATAAACATTTTTTAAAAATGGTGCCAATGTGTTTAGGAGGTTATGAAACGTCGAGAAATTTTGGTCCGACCCCTAGGTCCCGCCATCCGACCGACGCCAATAGTGTATGTTGCCATATGGCAAATACACTAAAAACACAATATTTCTCCTTATTTTTAAGGAATTTCATTAATATTTAATAAATAAAATGTAATTAAATCACTCTCAAGTCGCGTGACAACGAACACCAATCATAGTGCTTGACATCACTCAGTCATAAGCATTATCAGACGCTGTCAAAAGGCTTCCTTGTTTGGTTAATATTTAGTGTGTTTAATTTATTATTATTTATTTATAGGAAACGTCAAATTACATATAAATATAGCAAAAACTACGAAAAAACCTTTCATCACCTCATCAGTTTACCAGCGTTTATGAATGTATGACGTCACGGCAATCACGTGACAAGTATTGGCGTTTTGGAGCGAAATTTGAAATGGAATGTAAAATATATGGTTTTTAAAGCTTAAGTCGTATTTAAATAAAAATAATAAATATTTGTGACTATATTAGGCACCTATGCACGATTATAAATATAATCAACATCTCTATTGGCTGGATTTTTTTTACGAACGAGCAGTCCCTTTATTATTATATGCGTGTTAAAACAGTGGCTGTACTTTCAGCTGTTAAAAGATAATTTTGTAACACTAAACATTAGCTGACAAACACTGCACACTCTATATCATATATTATGAGTACCTACCTAATATAAAGGATATAGAAAAGATACACAGTCTATAGAAGTATATAAAATACCTGTGCTACCGGGTTTTTAAATGTAAATATTTAAATATTCTCTTCGATAACAAGTTCAGATTGGGTTCCTACCAAGTTAATTGCCGTGTTTAACGCAATAGCCTGTGAATTTCATGTATGTATGTATTATTAGTGTATTTGCCATATGGCAACATACACTATTGGCGTCGGTCGGATGGCGGGACCTAGGGGTTGGACCAAAATTTCTCGACGTTTCATAACCTCCTAAACGCTTTGGCACCATTTTTAAAAATGTTTATATATATATATGTATATATATATTTATATATATACGTATATATATATTTATATATATACGTATATATATATCTATATATGTGTGCGGGCAATAACTTTCGAAGGAGTTAATTGATTTCAACTAAATTTGGACCACGTATTGAAATCCATCATCGCAAGAAGCCTATTTAAAATAGGCCCAAACTGACTATTTTAAGGGTAGTTTTAGGGGTTGCAAAATGTTTTTGGGCCCCAAAATACCGAAAAAATTCTCCAAATCGTTTCAAAATTGAAATTTAACCCTCTGGTAGTAATTAAAAAGTGTCCCTAAAATTTTAATAAAATCGATCCTACAGGACCGGATTTAAAAATTTTGAGAAAGACTAGTTTGCAGATTGTGAATTATTTACTGAAAGGTGTATATAACTTGGTATAGAGGTTCGGTTGATAATAATATTGCAATTAAGAAAAAAAAGTGTTATTTTAAGGGGTGTATTAAGGAGTCAAATTTTTTATTTTGCTCAAAAACCGAGTTAAATTAACCAACTAAGTTCGCAAAAGGGTCTGTTTATACTGGCTTGAAAATATTCGAAAAATTGCCTAGTCACATAAAAAATGAAAAAAATGTACTAAAATTTAACAAAGCACTAAAAGAGTATGTAATAAATAAGGAACCCTACTCTTTACAGGAAATTTAGGAAATTAATTAAGTGTTCTATTTTATATTTTATATTTTATTGTATATTGACGTATTGTATCCCAAAATGGGCTCAACAATAAATGCATATTCTATTCTATTCTATTCTATTCATAATAAAGCCACACTCGCTGTATTAGCAAATACACTATATTGTCGGCAGGGTTTTGGCACTGCGACCCGAGTTTTTTTATTATTAGTTATAGAAGTCTGTAGTATACAAACTGCCAATGTTAAATATGTAATAACCGTAATTTTAAAGATATTATATATTGCCTAGTTACTTTAACTATGTATGAGTTGGCAGATTAGGATCTCTGTTTTAAAACATGTACGGAATTGCAATTCGAAATTAGGCGGCGGTTTCACAGTTTTGGGTAACAAACAAGATGGAGCTATATATATATAGGTAATAGGGCTTGTAACGATGTCGTTATTAGTGTATTTGCCATAAGGCAACATACACTATTGGCGTTGGTCGGATGGCGGGACCTAGGGGTCGGACCAAAATTTCTCGACGTTTCATAACCTCCTAAACACTTTGGCACCATTTTTGAAAATGTTTATATATATATGTATATATATATATATATATTTATATATATAGGTATATATGTGTGCGGGCTATAACTTTCGAAGAAGTTAATTTATTTTAACGAAATTTGGCACACATGTTGGAATCCATCACCGCACGAAGCCTATTTAAAATGGGCCCAATCGGGCCATTTTAAGGGTAGTTTTTAGGGGTTGAAAAATGTTTTTGGGGCCCAAAATACCAAAAAAATTCTCCGAATCGTTTCAAAATTGAAATTTAACCCTCTGGTAGTAATTAAAAAGTGTCCCTAAAATTTTAATAAAATCGGCCTGACAGGACCGGACTTACAAATTTTATGAAAACACTAGTTTGCAGATAGTGAATTATTTACTGAAAGTTGCATATAATTTGGTATAGAGGTTCGATTGATAATAATATTGCAATTAAGAAAAAAAAATGTTATTTTAAGGGCTGTATTAAGGAGTAAAATTTTTTATTTTGCCCAAAAACCAACTTAAGTTCGCATAATAAAGCCACACTGCCTGTATCAGCAAATACACTATATTGTCGGCAGGGTTTTGGCACTGCGACCCGGGTTTTTTTATATTTCCATTCCTTACGTTGGGTTGCAGAAAGCAATGTGTTTCGTATCTTAAGAGTAGAGTAGATAACTCAGAGTTAAATTTATTCTGAACAATTCTTAACAATAGGTGTGCGTTTGGTATATTGGTTGCAGAAAGGATTGTCAAATAATTTGATTTAACAATGACCTTTGATTGTGAACACATATTTCTCCGTAAAAAAAGCACTGCAGAATTTTAATTCGATTCTGTTTGAAAAATAATTGATTGATTGAAATGATATTCTTTTAAACTGTGTAAACGTGTATTTAAGGCTGTCGGAACGCTCCGAATTTTGTTTGTGCTAAGACCCAGCGGTAAAGGGCGAGGTAGGCAAAAGACATATTGTGAGTGTGGCATTCTTTAGCTCTGTCTCGCGCAAATCATCCGCACGTTTCAATTTTTGGCTGGTGCCAATTACGAGGCTAAACAATTTTATTGCGAGGGTGCCGCTGTCAACTGATTACTCTAATTTTTGGAAATATTTTGAAGATTTAAAAAATTTTTCCGAAAAAGGAAGAGTCACTTTAGGTTTGTGATGGAACAGTTTTGTGAAATAAGTACGAATAAGGTCATAGTGTGACATTGAAAACGTGTGTTTTTTTAGCACAATTAATGCCAATTTTTTTCTAGTAAATCGTACATAAATTACAAAAGTAGTCCATTACAGACCTAGATTTGTCCTTTATCTTCGTTATAGAGAAAGAATTTTTGCAGAATGTTGACGAATAAGTCTACAATCAGTTGACAGCCGAAGCTCTATTTCTGGCTTAAATTCAAAGCGTTCCGACAGCCTTAACATAGTTTTTTTGCATAATTTTTACTTCGAAACGACGTTTTTACCGCATTTTAATTTGACTTGAAAAACGATCTTTTTCGGAGATCGTGAATAAAGGCTTTCTTGATATAGTTGCTGAAATAATATACTCTATAAAAAAATGACATTTCCTTTTAAACTGTGTAAACGTGTATTTAACAAAGTTTTTTACATAATTGTTACTTCGAATCGATATTTGACAATGGCCTTATATATAATTATAATTTTATACAAACAGGAGCAATCTAATGTCGTCGTGAAACGGTCATGTAGAACATTAGATTGTACTCATACAAAAACAAATGACGGTTATACATAGAAAAAAATCGCGTATCAAACTTATTTTCGATCAAAATATGTAAAAAAAAGTTTTTTTTTCTAAAATGCGGTGATCAAGTGTAAACTATAATTAATACAAACGAATTCCTTAAAATAACAAGTAATTAAAAAACACTTGAAAGTTCTACAAATAATTCTTTATTTCTTGACGATCGTTTCGGACAATAAGTCCATCCTCAGGAGTACAAAAACTTATACTCCTGTGGATGGACTTATTGTCCGAAACGATCGTCAAGAAATAAAGAATTATTTGTAGAACTTTCAAGTGTTTTTTAATTACTTGTTATTATTAATCATGTTCTACCACGTGCCGAGTGAAAAATCAGTGCGAATTCCTTAAATTATTTCAACTATGTGTTGTTACGTAAATTATCATCCATTTAGAATACTGTTAGCGGTTGAGTGTTTTCTATATAGATTCAGCGAAGTGTATAAAAAAATTCTAGTCCATTAAAATTAATTTTCTCGTCGCGAATTGTTTTCGAAAGACTTCATAATTGTAATTAATTAAATAAGATGTCTAATTAAATCAATAGCGAATGTTAGATTAAAAGTATAAAGATAAAAGAACTTTAGATTAATAGTGTAAAAAAATTTAATTAGAAAAAAAAACCCGGAAAAGTGCGAGCCAAACTCGCGTAGAGTGGGTAATCATTCCGTTTTCCGTGAGACTTAGGATGTTCGTTTAGATATATTCCCTATTTTTATTTTAGGCTCAGTGCCTTCAAGCTCTCAATATGCTTAAATGATAGTAAAACTATGATATAATATGCAATTTGGAATTACAAAAAAAAGTCTTAATTAAAGAAAAGACGAAACGTTGCAATCAATGAGTGTTTAAATTGATTTATTTCTTTATTCCAATTACCCGTGATACTGTTTTCTATTATAACATATATCTGGAATTGAACTTTAAAGATGAATATTCTTTTAATTTTCTAATTTTCCTCCCAAAATCGGAATTCATTTATTTCCGCTATACGTCCGTGATTAGGTACCAAATTTTATTTTTTTCGTCCAGCAGTGAAAGTGATTCTATAAGGGTTCGTTTTTTTTTGTACGGAACCCTATAGAGATGACGTTTATCAAGTGTTACAGTTCAGTAAATATGGCGTAAAAATTAATCGCTGTTATTAGTTTCGTGTTCGCAATGTAACTATAATACGTATAATCTTTTCAAGAGCACGCTATAAATATCAAAATGCATTTGATATGAAACAGGTGTCGGCCAAGAGAAAAAAGAAATCACGTAACAAGAAGTTACCAACGTGTTACTGTACTATACATATATTATTATTAACTAGCGGAGCCGTGTGAATACTTCGCACCATTGGTGGTCAGTTACGTAATATAATAGGATAGAAATAAATTTTATTCTATTCTATTCAGTCTTCAGCGCCACCGACAATTGTTAAAATAAACAGCTTGCCACCAAATGACGACATTTATGTTTTCTGTACTGAAATTGTTAAAATTTTTAAACTGTAATTTTTTAATGACAACAATAATTTTAAGATATTAACTTAGTTTTCGTCATTAGAGAGAAAAATAATCTCCAAAATGGCGTCTCAAACATTAATTTTGATACAGTATCAAGAGAGATATTTCATACAGACAAAAAACACCTTTGAAAAATAATATATATACTGATATCAATTTTATATACTACTAGTCGCTACCCCCGGCTCTAGACGCGATTGAGATGAAACGCGATAGCGATGTTGGGTCTCGTAGTGGCAACACTAATACTTTACATTGTCGACCACAACATTTCTATTAGCAACGCTTGAGAAACAAATAAGAATTATAATTTTAAATCTCGTTGTGATCAGACGCATTTAGACTTCGTCTTGATTAAATCAAATTTTATTGTTTTATTTATTTATTTTTTATTTTATATAACGAGCATTATAATGATCAAATTCGATCATTATAGCGACAATAGTAGTAAAACCTTCGGTTCCACCGTATTACGATCTGGAGGTGAGTTGCAACCAAATCGTCGAGGTAGTGTCGCCTAAGAAGATTCATTAAAGAAAATGTGGTAAAAAATAAGAATAAAAAATTATAACGAATGACATATGAAACCCTTCACATAGGTATATATATGATTAAATAATTTGTGAGCGATACACCAGAAAAAACAACGACAGTCCATATTTTTTTATCAAACATCGCATTTCAAAATGAAATGGTCAAAATGATTGACGTATATTTCTGTAGTACTTTAACGCAGTAAAATTAATGTCAGATGATGACTTAACATTTTTGTAATTGTGTTAAAAGATTTTTTGATACGTTAAAAAGTAAATCAGTCAACCGGTAGACCATCAGATATTAATTAACATATTATATCTGATTTAACTACTGTAACATAATGTTATAAAACAATTAAGCACAGTCTAATGACAGGTTCTGTTTAGCAATGCGCTTAGAATGTGATTTATGCTGTGACATAGCAAAAAAACCAGTAGCAGCGCGCACTGAAAAATAAAATTTTTCGATCACTCAGGGTGGTCAATTTAGAATGTTCTGGTTTTTAACAATCATTTATACGGAGTAGTAAGTTATGTATCCAGTATGTCATGATTAATATTTTACAAATGTGACAGTATGTTAAAAACGAGCGCCAGCGATAATATATATAAATAGAAATACATTAGTGCCTATTTTTTGTATAGTTTTCAAACCTTGTGACAGTTCAATTTTGACGACTGGTTGTAGGCGGCGTTGTATTCTCGCGCAGTTAGACTATGATTTATTATGGAAACGGTACTGCGACTATGTGTATTTGACTTAATGAAACTTTACAGCACTAGTGTTAAATGTGTTATTTCATGACCGCTACAGGCATGAAAAGCAGCTATAAAGAATCCAATAGCGACTTCAAGTTGAGTTTTTTTTACAAAATAACAGTTCTACGCACTCTCTGATTATGCTATAATACTGATCCGACACTGGTTTTCCTACTTTTGACAATTGTGTATCTTTTCTTAAAAGATCACAATCTTGTACATTAGCATCTCAACTTAGAATGTGACCGTGGATTTTTCTGCCTTTTAGGTGAGATACTTAATTTTGTACCACAACAAAAATTACAGTACTTTTGATGGTCTGATGAAGATGTAACATCTGAAAATCTGATATTTCAGAACAAGTGTGGAGAACGCAATTTATTAATTTATATTGTTAACTCAGTCGCCGCGATAGTGGAAGTGGAGGGCGGGTTAGTGTCTCGATGGTGACATTATTTGAAAATAATTTTTTCTTATATAGCATAATTAAAAGAATGGATGGTTTCTTAAGGTGGTATTCTTATGTGAACGCATAAATTTTACCTCTTTTTAGGGAATTTTTTTTAGACGACAATAACATTCAATCATTTTAATTTTTTTATATGTTTTTGTTTGTATCTTTAACTGTATAAAAAAAATTTTTTTTCTCTTATTTTATATTTTTTATATATATATTTTTTTAAATTAAATTAGACACTAAAAAAAAAAGCAGGTCACTGGTCATGGTAATAGCGGCTGTTCATGTTGTCTGAAATAAAAAAATCGAATGGATCATTATTCAGTAGGGATGTCGCTATCGTCCCTACCAAAATTAATCAATTTCATTAAAAAAAAAATGGCGGACTGTAGAAAAAAAGTTTGTTTTTGTTAATTTTTTTGTTAAAAATCGTTTAAAAAAATAAGAAAATATTTTCAAAAATAAGCAATTTTAGTACGGACGATAACCATTAATGAGTAGAAGAACATATATAAATTTCAAAGCAATCGGTTGAATACTTTTTTTTTTTAGGACCATGACAGTTTTAGAAAATAATGTTTCCAGACAAATGCGTTTAAAGTTTCAAGAGCCAACAAGTCGCTTACGGCGCGTCGGCCACTATATGAGCTGTAATTTATTTAAAACTAGGAATTTCGGTCTCTATTTTTCACAGCATATTTTCGATAGGTTTTACTATTGAAATATGAAAAAAAAATCGATTTTTCGAAGTGGTGACATAAGAATACCCCCTTAACAGTAATGTGGCAAACTATAGCCATATTACTGCCATAATTTATTAATGCGCTAAAAATTATCGCGCGTCCATAATCTTCAATCTCTCTCTCTCTTTGTTAAAACAATGATTTTATTTTTCGTCGTCAATGAGTTCGTTTTATTAATTTTATTCGAAACTTTGATGTCGCGCTCACGAATTTCAAGTTCACATTATAAAATATATACTTGTTTTAAGATAAAATAGTAACGGAAAAGTCTCGGGTAAATGCTAGTACTTCATTAAAGACGTTACCATGCGACTACGAAAATCCACTAGGAACTGACAAGTTAAGCAACATAATAATCTTTGTTTTGTGATCTAGGCAAGCTAGGTATCATCATGACGTATCATCACGTAAGCACATCTCACAGAATGACATCAATTAGCGTAGACAGTAAAATGTTTTACCGTTTTACCAACAGTCATAATGTCCTTAGCATATACAGCTTTTCAACATGTTTGCGAATGCCATTACAATAAAATCTTTGCCTCTAAGCCATATAGGTGAATTATTTAAAAAGTTGCAAGTGGCTCAACGGTTAGAGCACTGGCCTCGCATACCCAAGGAGCCTGGTCGAATCCCGACAAGGCAATCCTGTAGCGGACATTTTGTTGACTCGTTGAGTTCCTTCCATAATTTTAGATAATGATATTGTTGACATGATTCGTTATTCCAGGTGTTAGCCGATTGCAATAAATTCTTTGTCTCTAAGCTATTTAAGAAGTTGATCAACGGTTAGAGCACTGGAATCTCGCATACGGAAGGAACTGGGTTCGAATCCCGACGGGTGCAGCTTGATGAGTCGTTGACTTCCAATAATAATTGTAGATAATTGTATAGAACGGTATCTTGTACAGCAGAATCTTGTCCATATAGATATGGATGATTTAATGGTTAGCTGTGAGTTAACTCAATGATGAGAATTACTAAACTCACATTCGGAAGGTATTGGAATCGAATCCTGGAACATATATGACATCCTTACTGACTCCCGCTGAAGAACGGTAATTCCTGTAACGGGCATCTTGTTGTTGAGTCGTTGGGTTCCCTCAGTAATTCCAGACAAATATCGAGATCGCTCCTTATGGCCGGCCTATAGTCGGGATTATCTGCCAAACTCCTATTCTTACAGAATTGTCTACCACCTAATTTTCGGTATTTCCTCCACTCTTTCAATGGCTCTCTACACTATATCTATTAACTAAGTTAAGGTTTAAAAGGTTTTCAAATGGGTGTCTTCGATAGCCACGCATTTTCCTTACAAAGTATTCTTAAATGCATTTAATATAATAGCTGCAATGCATACTCCGTGTGTCCAAAATGAAATGCACTATAAGACAAATAGTTCTTAGATACTCGAAATTATTATTTTGATTATTCAATTACAGTAGAGCCCCTTCTCTAACGAGATTTGGATGTATAGCGAGAATTTCATTTTAACGACGAAAGCTTTACTAATTTCGTGTGTTCATATTAAAACATGTCTAAATAATGTCATTGAGCAAAATTTCGTGTATAATGAAATATAAATATCAAATGTATTCTAGTAAGGGTCTCAAATATATATTTTTTTATTATTTTAAAATAAATAGCTTTAAAGTTATTTAAGAAAATAGATAAAAATTTGCCATCCGCCCTCATCCATAGTTTACACTGTTTACAAGAAAACCTAAACGAAAATCTTAAGCCTAAGTACTCACGGAAAACGGAATAGTACGGAACCCTCTTCTCGCGAATTCGACTTGCACTTGACCGGTTTTTTTAGTCTCATATTTAGTAATCTTTTGTAAATATTCTATACTCATTTCAATTCTAAAAGTAGCTCTTTTGACGTGAAGCATCGTTGATTTGAATATATTGCGCTTCGTTAAGGCCACGTGGCTTGTCTGTTTTGCTACAAGTAACCGTAGTATAGACAGGACGTTAGAATAATTCCGACAGAACAAAGGGTAATTAGTAAGCATTATTTGTAATTTTGTATTATGTTACATTCATGTTTATAAATATTTATAAAACTGAAATGTGCCTACAGATCGTTTATTCAACTCGACGCTGAGATTCTTCTAACAACTATTTATGTGCCCAAACGGAATTTTATCAAATCTTCAGCCGAGATTAGTCGAGACAGATAATAAAAATGTGAAGAAATCGGACTTAAATAAATTTTGAGTGCGCCACCTCGATTACTTTTCAAAAAATACAAGCATTACAACGTCTGTTATATTTCTTCAAAACATTTTTAATGATCTCATATTTCTCTCGATTAGAAGTTACGAAATTTAATGAAAATTTTATTACTTAAAAATTCAACGATAAATTATAACTTATTTAAATCTTATTTTGACATTCAACAACTTAATTAAATGTGTTATTTAAAAAACAAACAAATAAATTTATTAATTAAAAAAGTAAAGATTTATAGTCTAAACCTTTCATGACTTGGTCGTTCGTTTGAATTCCAGTTTTAAAATTTTATAGTGCAATAAAATAAAAACCGATTTTTGTATTCTCAATTCCTGTTCCCAGAACTACGAATATTTCAAAGGTCACAGACGACATGTCTAGTTTCTGAATTCATTTCGATTGATGATTTAACTTCAAGAAGACCTAAAGAATTAAATTCCGAAGGTTGTCGGAAAAAGTCGGCGTGCGTGCAATTATTTTTTAACCGAACTATGGAAATTATCTTTTAAATCGCTTTGTTTGTTTGTATGTCCGCTAAAACGCGAGAACTACTAAACGAATTTGAATGTGTTTTTATCATTTCTTAGGTCTATAATAACTGACTGACCCGGCTTCATTCGGGTGAAAATCGGCTTGAATTCATTATACTGCTCAAATTATAATTAAATATGCTATCGTATGGTAAAAACGCATTCAAATCCGTTTAGTAGTTCTCGGGTTTTTAGCAGAAATAAACACACAAGAAGCGTTTTAAATGATAATTCCGGTTAAAAAAACACATTGAGCCTCAGCCTCATAAGCTCACATAAGAAGTTTAACTTCTTAAGTTTTTATGTACGTCAAATTACAGAAATTATTTTGTACTTCAATTGTTCGTAATTTTATATCTTCATCCTTCTCGTACTATTTTGCGAATCAAAATGCAACACACTATAAACTTTTGTCCTTTCTCACGTAATTTAGGGGACAAACTATATTCCCCTTAATTTGTTTCATTCTACTTCCCCTAGATTTCTTACTTTTTTCCAACAGATACGTCGCTGAAGAAGTTAAACTTCAAAAACTAAAAATTACACGCCGTTTTTTATTCGGCGATCATCAGAATTTCATTCTTTGGGTCTTGCTGAACTTAAATCATCAATCGAAATGAATTCACCGGATTTTTCATACAGGATGCAGCCTACACTAAAAGTCCAGAAGCTTTTTTTCTAAACCGTAAAACAGCTTATAATATTTTTACGTACGATCTCTCTCTGTGACTATTAATCAAGTAAAATAGTATAAAACGCATGATCGGTCAAGCGTTATATAATTTTTAATAACGATGGTGTATTTTTTGTTTATTACTCTCAGCGTGTGACCAATCATATTTGAAGAAACAAAATGCGTGAGTTAAAATAATAATCTACATGTATATAATATATATATATATAGTAATGGTTCCTCCCCTTAGCTGAAAGTACGTACGGCTTGAAGTTAGGCGCAGAAGTTTCCTACGACTCAACTAAAATTACAGTCGGACTCATGTAATTTCAAATGATTTTACTCGCGCGTGTTTTCAAACTTTACCGCTAGAGGCGCCAGCTAAATAACGACCTCAGACTAAGAATAGTTCATAGCAGTGAGTGTAAAATAAGTTTGTTTCGAATAATAATTTATTGACAATGCCGATGTGCTGTGTCTATCAATGTTCAAATTATAGAGGTTTTGTATTTCCAAAAATCTGAAAAAAAATAAGTAGTCGTATGCTATCAGAAGGGAAGAAAGTTTTACTGTAAATGCTGTGACAATAGTTTTTTAAGTCCACTTTACTAAAGAAGATTTCGCCACAGAAGGAGAAATTACAGATGGAAAAACGAATTATATCTACTACCGGACCCGTGCGAATACTTCGCACCGTTATTGGTCAGTTACATAATATAATAGGTGGAAATAAATTTTATTCTATTCTATTCAGAGACTTCGGCGCCACTTATTTTACCGACAACTGCCAGGTGGCGACATTTGTTTTTTCTGAATGTTATTTTCTGTAATGAAATTGTTAAAATTTTTAAACTGTAATTTTTTAATGGAAACATTAATTTTAAGATATTAACGTCATTAGAGAAAAAAATAATCTCCAAAATGGCGTATCAAACATTAATTTTGATACAGTATTAAGGGAGATATTTCATACCGACAAAAAACTCCTTTGGGAAATAATATATACCTATTTACAATGATGGTTGTAATATTAAAACATCACGGATTTTTTATTATTCCTTATTTGAATCACGCAACTTAGAAATGAACACGTAGGTTTGGTTTTTACTTATACTCCTTACTGAAAACCAATCATAACTTAGGTCGTTATGTACTTGCTGCCATCTACATTACGCTTGCCATGTGCCCATATCCGTTAGACTATAGTTCTAAACGCACAAAGTCTTGTGTACGTTTAAAATAATTGTAAACAGTAAAGTTTAATTTTTATTTTCATGAAAGGGTTATAATATTAATTATTCATTTTATGAATAACTAAGTGTATGTAAGTGAAAAATAAAGGCTTGTTGTGTTGTATGTAACGTACGGATAATTATTTTAATTTTACCGTTAAAAACACAAAATTATTCAAGCAATTATTTCAGCCACCTACTTTAGTACTACTTATATAATATAGTTCTTTTAATTTCAGTTTCTTGGCAAAACATAATTACGCAACTAATAAATTACAATTTAGTTACTCTCGTCAAATTTTCAAGAAATCGTTAATTAATTACATTAATTACGCGGTTTGATGCAATTATTTCCGTTGTATTTTGGGGGGGAATTCATTTTTATTGTCAGAAAATGTTTCAACTATTTAATTTAAATAATTTTTAACATGAATATTAATGAAGCCGAATATCTTTTCCTTGAAGACAAATAATTTTGGTGCAGCAAAAAAATTTGTTATATAAACAATTGGTTTAAAATCAACAATCTTCTTAAGCAAAAAACTAAACGTATTCCACAAATATTCTGAAAATCTTCGTTTTCAATCTGGCAAATTAAATTTAAGCGAATTTACATGTTTTAACAATGCGTCAATTAGATAAAAGATTTTTGAACTGAAACTTCTTTAGCGACCTGTCAGTTAAAAATTTTCTGTAACGTTAAAGAGGAAATTGATTCAACGGCGGGGAAATTTAAATGAAACCTTGCTAACGCAAAATAGATAACGCATCAGTGAACCGAGTTCATAACTCTAAAGAAGTTTCACTTCCCCCGTGAGCTTATGTGGGTGAGGCTCAACGTTTTTTTTCTAAATTGATCGTTTAAAAATATATTGAAAGAAATCCGTAATTATTATTATGCAAATAATTTAAAGATAAAATGTTTAGCGTTAATGTATTATTGTTGCATGTTAGCCGCAATCGTGAATGAATGAAATCTATCGTAAAATCGGATTAAAAAAAAGGCACGACAAGTCCGCCGTTCATGAATTAAAAGTAGGACAGGGGAAAACGATATCAGTTCGTAAACAAATTGTTATTTTAACTGACAAGATTACCTGGCAAATACCAGCACCGGATTCACAAACAGAAAATGTAGAGTGTGTAGGCTTTCTCGGCCGACGTTGTAAAACTTCTTGGCTTCCTGGCTTGTACACCGTGATCCATTGATATTTCTACCTGACGTTTCGTTTACAACTGCGATAGACATTATCAAAGACGATGTGGTATCACCTTTCATAATGTCTACCGCAGTTATAGACGAAACGTCTATAGTAGAAATACCAATGGACCACGGCGTACAAACCTGGAAGCCAAGAAGACTTTGGCTGCTACCCAAATTATGCTTTTGACTTCCGCCGCTACCCAAATTGAGCTTCTGACTTCGGATGCTACCCAAATTATGTTTTACACTTCGCCCGCTACATCGCTTTTAATAATGTCTATACGGCAGTTGTAGACATAACGGCAGGTAGAAATACCAATGGACCACGACGTACAAGCCCGGAAGAAGTTTAACAAAAATGTTTAAAATGTTTAAAAGCTAAAACCCAACTACGGCAAAAATCGTGCTCTAAAAAGTACGGAACAAAAAAATATTCTTGTCCATGATCACATGCCTTCTTACCCTAAGGGTTGCATTTTAGGATATTAGGGCAAGGTGGCATGTGATCATGGACAAAAATGTTTTTTTCCGTACTTTCCAGAACACGATTTTTGCCGTAGTTGGGTTTTAGGTTTTACTTACAAAGTGACTGCGAAGTGAGCGGTGTATACCCGGGGCTATCGTGTGTCAAAAATCACGGTCGCTTACAAAATACAGTGGCGTCCGGCGCTGTTCGGTTGGTTTTTTAAAAGATCATTGCGAACTGATAAAGGTGTAGTCAGCCGTTCAGTAGGTTCACTAACACCCATAACTCTTTATTGAATTCAAGTCCAGTATTGTGCCTATACAAAACGCTAGAATACCATATACATATCTTAAGCCTGTTTCACACGGTAACAATAGAGTCGTCCCACTTTTTTTATGTAAAACTACTTTTTACTCGAAGGGGCTATTCTGTAAGTTGGCGTTATGAACAAATTTGACGTTTTTGCGTGGTCTATTAAAATTTCAATTTTGAGGATTTTGAGAATTTTTTCGCTATTTTCGGGTTCAAAACTGCTTTTAACCTCCAGAAATCACCCTTAGAATAGGCCGATTGAATCCATTACTTTAATGGGAAGAAAATAATCCATATTTTTTTATTTTTAAAATATCAATTAATAAGAAAGTTATAGTTAATGAAAAATTGACCACCTATCGAACAAGACGCAACGTCATACATCTGCAGTCTACGTACAAGCAACAAGAAGGTTAAATAGCTACTTAAGGTTACTAAAGTACTTATATATACTTATATAAGTGACTCTTCCTTTTTCGAAAAAAGTTTTTTAAACCTTCAAAATATTTCCAAAATTTAGAGTAATCAATTGACAGCGGCACCCTTGCACCAGCATTTTTTAGCCTCATAGTGTGGCTTAAAGTAGTTGTCGTGGTACAATATTGTCAAAGAGTTATAGATTATACGCGCCACAAAAAAATTGTACGCAAGACTGTACCCGTGGAAACGTAACCTATGCAGTATTCAAATGCATGTATACTTTTCTATAAATTGTTGAATTTTAAACCGTTATTTATAAATAATTAGACGGTCAAAAATTGTTTCTTATTTTTTTTAAACTCATAACAAATGCATTGAAAGACTGTCAGTTTTTGGAAAGTTTCTGACAGTTAGTTCTTTTTTTTATAAATAAGAAACTGGTTCAGAACTACAGAGATCGTGTACAATTAATGTTAATTATCCAATTTTTAATTGAATTTATCTCGGATTATATACGGTCGATCGACTTCAAATTTTCAGGGTAATTGTATTATCATGTCCTTAATAAGTATGCAAAAATTAAGAATTTTCTGATGATGTGCCTTAACGACAACTACCTTAAATTCAGAGCGTTCCAACAGCCTTAACGGCCAACATAACATAGTCGACCCTACTATGAATCCAATTTCCTTTTCTTACAGTTTATCGTGATTCGTGCGTATAAAATAGTTTCACTTCTAAAATATTGTTTCGATTTAAACCGAGCTTCAGTACTTCAATGCGATAGTGTGTATGTGTGTTTGTGTGTTGTATACCTCTATAAAACATGCAATAGGCATATAAGATTATTGATTAATAACCGCATGTGTTAAAGAAGTCACGCTTAGCTCGGCCGTATACTGTGCAGTGCCTTCAGGTTAACGTCGTACACGAACGCACCGGACGGATCAGAGGCGGCGACCGCGCTTGAAATTGAGCCTTGGAAAATGAGGAAAGTGCAAAATCAATTAAAACTTGCACTGTCTTAAGAAATCGTCGAATATTAAAAAAATAACCACCAACACACAATTTTTTTCGACGTGAGTTTTCCAAACTATGTTAGCATCATCGAAAAATGAACTAGCGTTACGGTACTTGTTTACCAGCTGTTCAGTATGTCCCCTTTTTCACCCGTATAGCTGAATGTGTTAGTGCATGTAAAATGCACTTAATCGCGTTTCGAAAATCTCCAATTTCTATGAAATATATACAATTCTTCCTATATGACTTTTTGCCAAGTTTTGCAATTTATTTGATCTAAATACACAATTTAAAATCAGATAAAAACGAGAAAATTAACAGACGTTTTATATAATTTTTGTACAGGAAAAATTTAATTTATAAGGTATGGTTTTTCTCTTTGTGTTTGTGTTTGAAATTGGTAAATATTTTGGGCACCACTGCCATTTGTGAATATCGAACATACGGTAATAATTTAAACATTTAAATCGCGATACGACCAACAATACGTGTAAGTACTCGGTTACTCTTGGAGTATTATTGCCGAATGAAGATACGATTTGTTTTATGTTCATACAGGGTGTTCCTGAAACAGTTGTATTTTTTCATTCCGTCTCTATTTTGGTGGGGAAGTATGAGAATCAGATAATAGGACGTCTCGACAAGCGACAAACAATTAATCATAGAATCCTTGTTACAAAACATAAACCAATTCGACCCGAATTTCGTTTGAGTACAGAAATTATCTTCTCTAAACAATACTCCAATTAGTATCGTATAGAGAATCAAAGTGGTCAATCTGCGTAGTAAGAAGAGTGGGAAAAGCATCAGTAGCGACGTGGTTTGTAATTTCAGACAGTATCAGCGGTGCGTTTCGAATAAGATAATGTTCACGTGACCATCACTTGTTAGAAAACATAGACCCGTCCGACCCGAATCTCGTTTGAGCGCAGAAATTACGCTACTATCTTGTCTAAACGATACTTCGAGTAGTATCGTTTAGATAAGATGACAGCAAGGTGAGAAATCTTCGTCGTAAGAAGAGTAGGAAAAGCGATCACTAGCAGCGTGACTTGTAATTTCAGGGACAATCAAAGGCAGTATCTGTACTGTCAACAGTGCGTTTTGACTAAAGGCGAACAGGACGAAATTAGTTTGTGCGCAGAAATGATGCTACTATCTTCTCTAAACGATATTACTATATCACTATAGAATTTATACGGAGAACACACAGTGTAGAACCGTTCTGTATAACATGTGCTTGCTATGGGTAAATTATAACCATGTTATCCAGCATGCAGTCGGGTTTCTGCAGGTTGATTCTTCTTCTTCTCCTCCATTGTGCCGTCACGACGTATCATCACCTGTGGCTCTATCGCTCTTTAATATCTCACGACTCTTCACCGAATCCGCGCCATTTGTTTTTCATGCCATACATTATCAGTTATTACAAAAATCGTGTTGTATTGATTGAATTTCTGTCCAAATTTAACTTGTATCACCTTCAAGCGAAACTTTTAACCCTTTAATGGACACATATTTTGTTTTGTTTGTTTATGTAGTGTTTTTAGTGTATTTGCCATATGGCAACATACACTATTGGCGTTGGTCGGATGGCGGGACCTAGGTGTCGGACCAAAATTTCTCGCCGTTTCATAACCTCCTAAACACTTTGGCACCATTTTTAAAAATGTTTATATATATATGTATATATATATATTTATATACGTATATATATATATATATATATATATATATATATATATATATATATATATATATATATATATATATATATATGTGTGTGCGTGCAATAACTTTCGAAGGAGTTAATTCATTTTAACGAAATTTGGCATACATGTTGGAATCCATCACCGCACGAAGCCTATTTAAAATGGGCTCAATCGGGTCATTTTAAGGGTAGTTTTTAGGGGTTGAAAAAAATTTTTTGGCCCAAAAAAACCGAAAAAATTCTCAGAATCGTTTCAAAATTGAAATTTAACCCTTTAGTAGCAATTAAAAAGTGCTCCTAAAATTATAAGCGAATCGGCCCAACAGGACCGGACTTACAAATTTTATGAAAACACTAGTTTACGTTTACGAATTTACTTACTGAAGGTTGTATTTAATTTGGTGCAGATGTTAGATTGACAACAATATTTCAACTAATAAAATTATTATTGTAAGGGGTGTATTAAGGGGTTCAATTTTTTTTTTATTTTGTCCAAAAACAAACTTAAGTTCATGTAATAAAGCCACAATACCGGTATTAGCAAATACACTATATTGTCGGCAGGGTTTTGGCACTGCGATCCGGGTTTTTTTATTTATTTATCACTGGTCGCTATCCGCGGCTCCGCGCGCGATTGAGATAAAACACGGCAGTGACAACGTTAGTGGAGCCATCGGCTCCAGCATATTACAATCTTGCCTCGCAGGACTCTGACATTGAATTCATCTCATAGAAAAAAGCACTTTCAGTTTTTCCCGAATTTTCCACACTTCCGGGAATTTTTTCCAGTTTGTCTTTCCCTAAAAGCCTTATTCGTACTTATTACAAACATTAAAAAAAATGGCCAACGAATAGCATTTCATTTTTATTTATATAGATTATATTTTTTATTTTTTGTTGTTTTATATAGCAATGTCAGAAAATCAGATTAGACGATGACCTTGTGATTTGTGGCCACACGGCACACATATTTCTCCGAAAGAAAATCATAATAGAATTTCAAATCGATTAATTTTTTGTACAATTCCCACTTCGAAACATTTTTTGACGCATTTCGATCAAAAATTCAGTTTTCAAAGCAATCTTTCTCTATGTAGGTGAATAATTTGTTTTTGTGAGAGTAGTATATAATATAATGAATACAGTTTTAACAATCAGTTTATTTTGATCTACGAAGATAGTCTACTACTCTTTGTAAGAATTGAAAATAAAATATTATGACAATTATTTCAATTTATAGTTCACTTCATTAGCGCAGTGCACGTAAAACAATAGAAAAGGTGCCACTCAGTTAAGGAAAAAGTCAAATAAAATATCTTAATATCTTTCAATAGATATAAGACATCGGGTTTTGGCAGTTCATTAAAATATAATAATCAGACAAAACATCGGCCCCTTTCGAAATACGGTAACACCAACACAAAGATAATGTAATAGAGAAGTTTTGTACATATGTTCGTTTAAAACCCCTAACAGGTAATCTTCTATCAACTCAGGTGTTATAACAATGACCACCAACGAATTAATTTACTACAAAGGGATGGACGTTCTTCTGGTTATAAACATGTGTTTTCAGCGCCGGATTTATATTTGTAAGGACCCTGACCTCAGAAATAATTCAACCTAAGCTAATTGCATATCCTAAACTAGAAATATGTACATTCTATATGACTATTATAGCCAAGTTTTTAGTTTATTTGATCTAAATAAACGATTTAAAATCAAATAAAAACCAGAAAATTTTACACAAATTTTTGTGCAGAAAAATTAATTTGAAGTAAATTATTATCAGTATTTTTAACACATGTGAAGAAAAACTTCAAAATGTTAATTTGCCTTCCCGTAATTCGAAATCTCTTGACGTGCTGTAAATATCATATTTTCTGATTTAATTGTTAGGGCAAAAATATATGTTTTTTGAAATTTTTAAGCAGCAAGGCAAATTTTGTGATGGTTAATGCTTTAATCACAGCTAATAAAATTAATTTTGCGACCACAGTTCGAAATTTCCCGAGAGCATATTTTACAATCACATTATATTTATCATCTTAAATCATTAAATGTCAATCTTAGATACGTTCAGTTAATTAGTTTACAAGAACTGAAACTATGAATAAAATCATCATAACTTTGATGAACGAACATTAATAATTTCACCAACCGTAAATAAACAGTTCTTTAGCTCGAGGATAAAACTAGGAGTTTATTTGGCTCTAGCATCTAGATAAAATAATTAAAAAATTGTGTATCGTTATCTTCAACTGTTATATACGCTGACACAAGTAAAGATACCGAGAGCTCTGTTCCGCAAGGCTCATCGTCGAGACCCGCATTATTGCGTCCGTAAGTTAAGACCACTTCCGGTGTTCATAACAGTAGATAGGCAGATAGGTATATGCCTTGACACGTCGCAGGTGAAGAAAAAATAATAAAGAGAAGTCCTGTCAAACGATGTCTCGTAATATATCCGATAATTGAATGCAGCGCGAATACATCGGAACCCATTCGAACGCCTGGATTAACTTCACTGACCTAGGGCTTGGATTAAGTCGCCTATTCATGTTTTTTATCAAAGATGGGCAATGCTAAAACCTTAGTGCTTGTATAGTACGTGCCATGGATCTAAAAGGCTCGGAAGTTAGATGCAAATGGAAGCTTGCGCAGGTACAGTCATTTGAAAAACTACGAACTCGCTCTATATTATTTTTAATTTTTCTTTAATCTAAAGGTTTAATTCTTTGCATAAAGTCATCCAAAAAATTATTTTTCGTGCTTGTCTATGCAAAGCTGTATTAGGCATCTTGATCAATTAACAATCAAAGAAACAACTTAACAATCGCTTACTGGACTGTACTTTATAGCAAGAAAGCGACAATTGACACGACAACCAGAGCATATCACGTTTTTTGATTCATTTTTTAGGACAAAAATATATATTTATTGAAATTTTTAAGCAGCAAGCCAAGTTTTGTGGAGCTTAATGCTTAATCGCAGTTAACAAAAACAGTAATAAAATGAATTTTGCGACCACAGTTCGAAATTTCCAGAGAACATATTTTACAGTCTGAAGAACAGTCACCATAAAACTATTCTCTCTATTCTGAACGTCAATATTTGAAATGGGTTACCCGACTGGTATGCACAGCGGCGATATGATTTTTGTAGAATAGTTGGTATGAATGTACGTATTAAAATATACACATATATTTACATTTTTATCGGGTTCATCTATGCGGACAGTCGGTTTAAGTCCAAAGACAGAGAGCTCTATCCCGTACATGCATTTGTTGTCTGATCAGTTAAAAAAATTGTATTTTATGTGACGTCAGATATCCCTTTGTACAAATGGCACACCCTTCCGCTATTGTAGATAGAGAGGACTGTTCTATTTGAAATGAATGTTGCATTGTATAGAAAATACAGTTCACGCATTACAACTGGCCAGAAAATTCCCAATTCGATGACTTCACGTATCTCTAGTAATACTCACTCAGGGGTTCCCAAACTTTTTCAGTTCACGGCGCACTTACAGGTTTAATATTTTGTCTCGGCGCCCTAGCTAGTCGGAATAGGGTAAAATGATACATGAAGCTGAGTTTTTATATTTATATTGACACATAAGAATACGTTTATTATTTAAGAAAAATTGTTTCTTTTGTAGCCTCAAATACCTAAGTTTAGTTTCCGAAGAATGGTAAACAGGAGTGCCTCACGGCGCTCCTCTTTCTTTCTACGGCGCACCAGGGCGCCGCGGCGCACACTTTGGGAACTCCTGCTGTAGCGCGTTTGAAATGTCGTCGTTCTAGATATAAAGTTAGCGTCGTTCGTTTTCATTCAAAATTTATTGCGCTTTGAAAATAGAGATTCCAGAAAGTCATTTTCGTCATGTTTTGATTCTTTATTTTCGCAAAGGGAAAAAGGCTGCTCAGGTTCCTCGAAAATGTGTGTTTTCGTTGCGGAAATTTTGATGTTAATGATGAACCCCGTCCTGGCCGGCCAATCGTTGAAAAAGTCGATGAATTAAAAATACTACTATATATGCAGTAAAAATAATACTTTTAACGTCCGTGTCTCGATTTTATGTCACCATTCGCAGCATTACTATTTTTCCATTTACTGCCGATATCTGACGGCATTTTACCAGTTTGTTTATTCAAGATATAAACCTCCTAACTGGAACGAAAATATCGCCTAAGAATATCGGGCGGAATTTTATCAATTGATGTTTATTATCGATACTAACCTTTCAACTGGAGCGACAACGTGATCCCGCAATAACTTATAGTTCACACTGACATATCAGGAGGCTGTTATTCCCGGACAACGCCAGGTAAATATGGCAAGTTGAATATGAAATTAGTTTTTAGACAATGTTGACTGATTTAATGTGATTTACAACCATAATGCTGCAAATTTTAATTACAAATTTAAATAGAATTAGTCAAGGTGGATGCACACTTTGGTTTAGACGATGCATTTAAACAGTAAATAATAATTTGCTAAATATAAGGTGTAACGTCAAAATCAATTGTATAAGCTCACTCCACCGTTTTTAATTTTTATTTTGTTGTCAAAAAAACTGGCATTTGACAAATTATACTAAATAAAATAAAATTGCTGTTAATGTGTTACGACTATATAGTAACAAATATTATGACATTTGCTATTCGTTTGCATGGTTAAATAATATGATTTTGTACGTGTAGAAATTAATCAAAGCATGTTTCTCAACTGCCTAACTAATTTATTTTTGACAGATCTTCATAACAAAAGAACATTTGATTTTTTTTAATTTTCAAAATATATATTTCTGAAATTATGAAGCTTAGAAAAAAAAATTTGCGAAGCTGTCTTGGAAAAGTACATAGAATAATAAACCGTTATGAAAAGTATACCATCATAATATAACAACAACGTTATAGCGCATATCTCTTCTGCGCATGCGCCGATTGTCCTCAAAAGCAATAGGGCTCCTCATACTTGCATATTTAACATCCTCCCAAAAATTTATTTCAATCCGCTCATCCGTTTGATCTGTATTGTGTTCACAGACTAACAGACTTTTTACAAAATATGTTTTTTGGATTCGGAGGGAGATTAAACATTGTAAAATTTTGAAAAGTAAATTCTGACATAAATTAGTACCATTCCCCGTGGAGTTGGAGTGGTAAAAGGCAAACAAAGTAACTGGTAACGAAGAAGTAAGATTTTAAGTAGTGAAAGAATGTTTCAAATCGGTTCAGTAGTGTAGGCTGACAAATGAACTAGAATAGAGAGTACTGAGTTAAGGGGGTATTCTTATGTCACCACTTCGAAAAATCGATTTTTTTTTCATATTTCAATAGTAAAACCTATCGAAAATATGCTGTGAAAAATAGAGACCGAAATTCCTAGTTTTAAATAAATTACAACTCATATAGTGGCCGACGCGCCGTAAGCGACTTGTTGGCTCTTGAAACTTTAAACGCATTTTTCTGGAAACATTATTTTCAAAAACTGTCATGGTCCTAAAAAAAAAAGTATTCAACCGATTGCTTTGAAATTTATATATGTTCTTCTACTCATTAATGGTTATCGTCCGTACTAAAATTGCTTATTTTCGAAAATATTTTCTTATTTTTTTTACACGATTTTTAACAAAAAAATTAACAAAAAACACAAACTTTTTTTCTACAGTCCACCATTTTTTTTTTTTTAAATGAAATTGATTAATTTTAATAGGGACGATAGCGACATCCCTACTGAACAATGATCCATTCGATTTTTTATTTCAGACAACATGAACAGCCGCTATTACCATGACCAGTGACCTGCTTTTTTTTTAGTGTCTAATTTAATTTAAAAAAATATATAAAAAATGTAAAAGAGAAAAAAAAAAATTTTTATACAGTTTAAGATACAAACAAAAACATATAAAAAAATTAAAATGATTGAATGTTATTGTCGTCTAAAAAAAAATTCCCTAAAAAGAGGTAAAATTTATGCGTTCACATAAGAATACCCCCTTAATAGTTTTGTTTAAAGACGTCATTTTATTGTGCGTGTACTGTAGCAGAAAAAAAAGAGAATCTAATGATTATCGAAGTTAATTAAGTTGAAGAATTAAAAAAAAAACAGTTTATAATCTATCTATTTTAAGAACGGCAGTCAACTAACAGTTTTAATGGAATCTATGACTGTATGTTAATAGATATGTTATAAACACTTTGGATATAAGTTTTTTTGACTTACTACTTGAGAACACGAAATGTGTTAGTTGGGGCCTCACGTGGTTTTCCTTAATATAGTCGGCTTAACAGAGATTATTAGTATGAGATATTATGCGCGGGTAATTAAAAACGTATAAAAAACATTTAATACTAATTGCAATATGCTTAAAATTAATATAAATCAAAAAACACAATCGTGTTTTATTTCAACGGCATAAAATAGCGTCATAAATTTTTCTAGCATAATTTTCAAAAAAATATATATATTTCATTTTTCACATATTTTATATTTACTAGTCTGGAAGTATGCGAAAATATATATTCCTTGGCTTAAGTCGGTATTACACTGTCAAAAATATTGGTAAGATACGAAAATATTAGTTTCGGTATCTTGTTCGTAAATGAAGGTGTTTTGACAAAAAAATGACACTGTTAAAACGACCGATAGGTACATACATTAGGTATATATTATTTGCACGTACCTCCTGTAACATAGCTGATTTTCGCCTAATGTTCGAAATTTTTGACAGTTCAATTTCGAATAAGATCAATTCTGATTGAAGACTGCGCCCCATTCCTCAACCAGACTATGATTAACTACGAAAACGTTTATTTAATTTACGCAACTTTACAACACTAGTGTTAAATGTGTCATTTCACGACCGCTAAAGTAGCTAAGAGTACCGTAGAAGAAATAATTGGGAATTTTTGTTAGGGATTATGTTTTATAAAAAAATACGTATTAAAGATACGTTGGGCGTTCATTATTAATTAATATTTTTTCTCTTCGGCGGCTTAGCGGCAACATCAATATTCGATACGAGATTTTATTAAAGATAATTTCAACTTATTGCTTTCTGATTAGCTATTCGGAGTCATATTTCACATCGATGATCAGAACATTTTAAGGTTGGACGTTACATTTTTTTTTAATTTAAATTAATACTTTCACAAGTATTATAGCATCCATGATTTATATAACTTCAGAACAAAAATCGCAGGAAGGTGGATGAAAAAAAGAAATGCTTATTGTAATCAGTACATTTTTATTTCAGCGACGTTTCGATCAAAAATTATTTGACCTTCATCAGACATCTAGAAAATAAACATGGCACATGTTAGTAATAGTATAAAATGTTGAGGGCTTATATGCAATAACCATATTTAAAATAATAAGTACTTCACATTAAAAATTAAACTAAAATGCACTTTACAACCCATTACAATTATGGTAAATATTATGTATTGCATATAAACATTGAACATTTTGTACTACTACCAATATATGCCATTTTTATTTTTTAGATATCTGATGAACATCAAATAAGTATTGATCGAAACGTCGCTGAAATAAAAACGTATTAATTATAATAAGCATTTCTTTTTTTCATCCACGTTTTTGCGATTTTTGTTCTGAAGTTTCAAAAAAAGTTTCATAAAAATTCGTGAAATAGTTTTTAAGTTCAAATACACATCTATACAAATAATTTTATTTATTAATACTAGTCCCTATCGACGACTCAGCACGCGATTGACAAGAAACAATGTTTAATACAACAGTAGTGGAGCCTTCGATATATCGGTATTTTTTCGACATTCCTAAGGTGACGAACAAACGAACACACATTTATTTTCACGAACTGTCGAGTAACCTTAACGTACCTATAAGGGGGCAACCGACCTCGCGTCCAGTATTCCGTTACTAAAATATGACACGCCCAATTGTAATCAAGCAACATGTAAGGTACTTGTCCGTTGTGTGTGAAAGCATATATAGGCATGTGGAAGACTCCTACAAAAAATTATTACATAATAAAATTGCCAGAATATCACATTTTTTTATTCAATTTTTAAGGTAAAAATATATTTTTAGTGTATTTGCCATACGGCAACATACACTATTGGCGTCGGTCGGATGGCGGGACCTAGGGGTCGGACCAAAATTTCTCGACGTTTCATAACCTCCTAAACACTTTGGCGCCATTTTTAAAAATGTTTATATATATATATATATATATATATAGGTATATATGTGTACGGGCAATAACTTTCGAAAGAGTTAACTCATTTTAACGAAATTTGGCACGCATGTTGGAATCCATCACCGTACGAAGCCTATTTAAAATGGGCCCAATCGGATCATTTTAAGGGTGGTTTTTAGGGGTTGAAAAAAGTTTTTGGGCCTAAAAATACCGAAAAAATTGTCAAAAACGTTTCAAAATTGAAATTTACTCTTTTAATAGCAATTAAAATGTACTCCCGAAATTTGAAAAAAATCGGCCCGCCAGGACCGGATTTACAAATTTTATGAAAACACTAGTTTGCAGATAGTGAGTTATTTACTGAAAGGTGTATTTAATTTGGTGTAGATGTTCGATGATAGTAATCTTGCAATTAAGAAAAAAACTGTTAATTTAAGGGGTGTATTAAGGGGTTAAATTTTTTATTTTGACCAAAAACAAACTTATATTCATGTAATAAAACCAGACTGCGCGGTGTATTAGCAAATACACTATATTGTCGGCAGGGTTTGGGCACTGCGACCCGGGTTTTTTTATGTTTTTTAAAATGTTTAAGCAACAAGCCAAATCTTGTGAAACTTAATGCTTAATTATGATTTTTGCGACTACAATTCGAAATTTTCCAAGACAGTAATTTTACAATCTAAGGAATCAGGCACCTGAATGTCGTAAACTGCATTATAATTTGAGTCAATGGCGCGTCCTTTGGTATCGGGAAAACTTTACTATCCTCAGACCAACCGCCTCAAGGGATCCAATATCTGCATCCTTTGTCGTTAATAAGTACACAAACGCAGTCGTACGCCAAAAAATATTCTAGAAATTGCTGTTTTGATGTAACCGGAATATACGATATACAAATTAATAATAGAAGCTGTAATGAGACAAATATAATATAAACGATATAGGAGAAACTATAAATGCTTACTGCACTGCGGTTTTTTAAACAAATTATATTTACAAACATAAGAAACCGCACTGCAAAATTAAAATACACAAATGTCTGCAAAGTTATTTATGAGGTATCCGCCCAATAATATGTTTAAAGTATATTTTCTAATTTAATACAACATCATTAAGCTCTTTCATCTACAGGCTGTGGTTAAAAAATGAAATAATTATCGGCTGTAAATTTTACTTCATACAAATTATTGACAAGTATTGCCTAGATTTTTAAATAGTACAGTTAATAGGGCAGACAGTTGGCGTTTGTGACGAAATATGAAGTTTGTGACACAAGCGAATTTTTGCAGTAAATGCGCTAAATAGTTACAAAAAAATCGTAGATTAACATCGTAGGTTAGGCTAACTGTTAGATATAGCTTACAATATAGAAATAAATAGCTAATATCTAAATCTTGGGTCTCATCCATGTTATAAAAGATAGTAAATAAATTTTCTTAGGAACTTGTACAGAATTAATAAGATTTAACTTATCAAATTTTGGTAAGTTAAATCTTATTAATTCTGTACAAGTTTCCAAGAAAATTTGTCTATTAAATAGCTAATAGTTTTATATAATGTAATGTTTTGTATAAACTGAGCCGTAATTTACGTTACAGTGGCTAAACTTTTGTTTTAAGACACCGCGTAATACTGAAATAGCGTTAAGCTATGTCTTACTGTATTATCTAAGAAAATAAATGTGATGAAAATTCGAAAATTGCAGACAAATTTTACTCCACAAGTGTATTATGTACAGATTTGAGATTAAAATGAATGCCAGGGGCGTAGCTACCGCCGTATCTGCCGTATCAATTATACGGGGCCCCCGGGTCACGGGGACCCCCAACGTGCGTAAGCAAAAATTAATAAAAACTTCCCAATTTTTTTTTTATTTCAGAAATGACAAAAGTCAAAAAAGCTATTTCGTGCGTTCAAAAGTTGGCAACACCCTACATCGGTTATCGCGGGCTGCGGGATTTCCTCGTTTAAGTCATTTACTTCAACGGGGGAAGGGCCCCCAAACAAATTTTTATACGGGGCCACGCTACGCTTCTGATGAATGCCCTAGTTTTTTAAAACCCGGTATAACGCCCGTATGCAATATTATTATTAATAAGAATAAAGTCGTAAAAATCAATTATTATTGCTGGGTTTTTATCTATATAGGCTATCGTTTTTGACAGCTTAATTACACAAGTCTACAATATAGTGACAAATGTTCCACGTGTTTAAAATATTATACAAGCCATACATTCTTCAACTTTCAGTTGTTTACCGTTATACGCGGCGATACTGTGATTGTTAAAAATGTACCTAAAAAAATCTGTCTTTTTGAAGCCATTTAAAAACGAATTAACTGATTTTAATAAAAATTATGTGGTACCAATCTAAAAAAATTCTGAACAAATGGCGTGGAAATTTTTTAAACTATTCACAACTGACGGAGTTATCGCTGAATATACACAAATAATTAAAAAAAACACACTGAACCTTACCCTCATAAGCTCCCATAAGAAGTTTAACTTCTTTAGTTTTTAATATTATAATTACGACGAAATTATTATACATTTTAAGAGGGCACTTTGATGTTTATGTCATGCGAAAATTCTCACATGGACAGATCGTCACATTCATACCATAGTTTTATTTACATACTATAATCTACAGAAAAACATTTGAATAAAACATATGAATTGTCTGTAGTACATCAACATCATAACCTCACATTATGTGATTTTTCAGCACGTACTTGTATTTTAAAAATGTTTAATCAGAAAATTGTTTTGATATCTGAAAATAGAAAATATGATACTAAATATTTTCCTTTCTGAATTTACACGAAATATATAGTATGAGTTCCTACCGTTTGTACGTCAAATTACATACATTATTTTGTACTTCAATTGCTAGTAATTTTAAATGTCATCCCTGTCTTAATATTTTGCGAATCAAAACTACGAAATATTAATTTGCCCCAAGCAGTCTTTGCAGCGTGAAAATCGCGTTGGCAGCAGACGTCCAAAGAGACCATTTTGAAGACGTTCATCAATTTTTACCAATCGAACCAATAATTTTTTTTACTGGACGCAATTTCGGACAAATCCTGCAGATGAAAAAGTGTACAACTATGCAACTTTACAGCACTAGGCATGAAAAGCGGCTATTTTATAGGGGTGTGTTAATAATTGTTTCAAATTATGATTTATTGTGCACGTGTGGCTGCAAGTTAAACTGGACACGCGTGTAGGTGTCCATTAAACGTATGACTCGCGCACTAACACCTGCCTCTTTTTTTTCCCTTTACTTTGGCTTATTTACGAGCGTACTTAAAACTCGACTATATGCTCGCATACATAATATGTCGCACTATAATAATTAATTCAACCGAGCTGGGTAGAGTAGTGGTGACAGCACTAGACTCGCATTCGGGAGGTCCGGGTTCGAATCCCGGCGGGGGCAGATGTGGCTGGGACTTTTTCCTACTGCCTCTCGCCGAGAAACGGTAATTCCTGTACCGGCCATCTTGATTGAGGTTTTCCATGGTTTCCCTCAATTAATTCCAGATAAATATCGAGATGGTTTCTTATTTGAGGCCATGGCCGATTACCTATCAAACTCCTAGTTCAAAAATTACCTAACTTATCCTAATTTCCTATAATTCCTTCATTTGCCCATTGCTATTACATAAGTTGAAGTTTTAAAAATGTAGAAAAATAACGGGAAGTGTGGGAGATGGAAAATAGTAATGGTACGAATGGCGTCTGTTATGACATAAAGTCGAGAAACGGACGTTAAAGGCTTGCGCAGGTACAGTCGGTTGAAAAACTATAAACTCGCGCTATATTATTATTTTTAATTTTTCTTTAATCTCAAGGTCTAATTCCTTGCATAAAGTCATCAAAAAAATTATTTTTCGTGCTTGTCTATGCAAAACTGTATTAGGCATCTTGATCAGTTAACAATCAACGAAACAACTTAACAATAGCGTACTGGACTGTACTTTATAACAATATCTGTAATACATTTTTCATTTACTAGCTAATTGTAAGCGTAGAGCTATTATAAAAATTTAAGTCGATAGCACCCTACGCTTTTTACAGTAAAGCTAATTTTTTTGTCAAATTATTTTGCATTTTTTAGTTCACAAAAGCGTCTTTTTTAGTTTTTTTAAGCTATAATTTTTTTAGCTACGGGTCTGAGCATCTACTGGTAGGCGAATTTAATTTCCGAAAGTCCGTTAACAATAGAATGCAGGCATTCAAATAAAATAAAATATATATTGTACTTAAAAAATTATTTATCAACTAACAGCAATTTTTTATTAGTGAATGACAAAAACATAATCTTAAAAATTTTAAGTGCACATAAAACCATTGATTTTATGGGCATTTTTGTGAGGGTTTTAAAAAAATATATTTCTTGTTTACAGATATTTTATCTTTTATTATTAGTTCATTTCTTCGGAGAAAGGTTTTTCAGCTAATTTTATGTTTGTTTTAATGTCGTTTTTATGTCTTGACTAAGTGGTCAGCCCTTAAAAACATTTGTCATCGTACAACGACGGCTCACTATTTTTTATCAATTCATAAAAAAATGTCAAACAATAATAATTAAAGACATAAAATAATTTATAATTTTAGAAGTTTTTTTTTAAGTAGGTATAGGTAATATACGATTTTATTCAGAAACTCTCTAATAAGTGAAAAATGTAAATTATGAATCTAGATCGTGAATGCAGTTATTATGTACGAGCTGTTACATTCTGATAAAAAAGGGACTAGCGAGTTTTAACACTCACACGAATAATAATAGCATTACGTTCGAGATTTCGAAATTTTTTACATCTAAGTACGTCATATAACATAGTTGATTTTCACTTCATAATATTATTGCTTAGAGCTGGTGTCAACGCTGCGTGCGGCCATATTGCATTTCACGCCTGCTTTGTATATTGCTTTATTCTCTGTTCATCTTATAGTGTATTAAATGGTAATAGAGAGGTCGTCTTTGGAAGTTACTGTTAAATTGGTTAAATTTGTTTGTTTTACTTTAAGCACTAGTGCGAAATGGATAATTTTACTACCGCTGTAAAGACATGAAGTGCAAATATATTTTATAACGATATATCAATTTTTTTCGATATGTCAGTGTAATGATATTTTTTTTAAATATCGATAATATGGATATAAAAATTGCCCACCCCTATCTGTGGTCGCAATATTCATAAATATTAATAACACCTGCACCGATATTTTAATACATTTTAATATAAATTATTTCATTTTATATACAGTAATATTTTATACTCGATAAAATATATTTCCTAAAAATAGTCTAAGTTATGTCTATTAAAATAATCAACATTCCAACCAATCAACTAATTCATTTTTTGTCTTGTTCCAGGTAGACGAGACGAGATAAATAACTCGTCTCGTCTACAATTCTGAGACGAGCGATTAAACTATAGAGCATAGATTCCCAACCTCAAAATTTCATTATTTTCCACTTTTTAGTCAATGACTTTTTTGAAGAAGGTTAATTTTTTTTACAGCTACATCAAATTGTAAGAAACATCTGTTGTAGTCTAGGCAACTTTGCACAAAAAACATACAAAATAATTGATCATAAAGATATAATTAATCGGCTGGAAGCAGACATTTACTCAACCCTGTACATCTGTATTAAATTATTATCAAAATCGTAATAAAAAGAAGTTCTAATTTGTCATAACTCATAACTATAGCATGTATTTATTCTTTATTTTGTTCACTTCTCTACAGAAAAAAGATGGGAAACTATAAATATTATTGAATCAACTTTTTATACACATTCTTTTTATAACGATTTTAACGCTTTTTGTTAAGACTTTAAAGTACGTTATGTATTTGTGTAATAATTTCATATTAATTTTCTTTCCACCCAGATAATGACCAGTGAGAGAGAACGATTCTGGTGTGACTAACGACTTCATTTTCGTTTACTAACATTATTTACAATAACAATTTAATTTATTTACCATAACAAAATGTTGGAAAAATACTCCAATAATTTATATTTTATGGGCTTTATGAGTCTTATTCTTTACATACAGTCCTAGAGGTGATCGTCGGATTTCCTACGCTCAATAGCGTCTATTAGTAAACTGAAAATATGAAATAGTATTAGGGTGATTAGACATTATATCGCATCCAAAATTATTACTATAATTCAATAATAAATCTCAGGGATTTGGATTAATAATACAAAAAAATCGTGTTATTTGTTAATCTTGCTACGTTTCGACTACTTTATTTAGTCTTCGTCAGGCTCTGAAAAATACATATATATACAAATTCAAACTAAATAAAGTAGTCGAAACGTAGCAAGATTAACAATAACACGATTGTTTTGTATTATTAATCCAAATACCGGAGATTTATTATTGAATTAGGGTGATTGTTTACCAGCTGTTAAATATACCCCCTTTTTCACCCGCAAAACTCTATCTTACGTTTCGGAAATCTTTAAGTTCTATGAAGAATCTTAATCAATTCTTGAGCAAACCTTTTAGAGCAAAAATATATATTTTTTCAAATTTTTAAGCAGCAAGTCAAATTTTGCGAAACTTAATGCTTAATCACAGCTAATAAACACAGTAATAAAATGAATTTTGCGACCACAGTTCCAAATGTCCCGAGAACATATTTTGCAATAGGAGGGACCATTCGCCTTAATATTATTTTACCACAAAGACTTAAGGATTTTTAACGTTTGACCACCGATCTGTACATATATACATAATACAAAAACGTTCGCATGATGTAGGGTAATAATTATATTTAACATTCTTCGCATTGCGTTTGTTGGAATGAGAAAAAATGTCCCTAGCAAGTCGTCTACACACAGTTGTCGACACTCAATAATTAGTTTGTCTCGGGAATTTCGCTCGGCGCATCCCCTGCATTTCTTCTACTCGCAAAATACAGACTTATTTTTTTGTATCTTGTCACAGAACAACACACATTTTACAGAATTGAAATTAAACTATCGCAAACAATGACTCTTATTTTTAAATTGTCTTAACAGGCTCATATTGTAGTATTAGTCGAATTTTAATGTCGCCTAAAGCCGGCGCCAAACACAGCAACAATATTTTAACACTTGTTTTAACACTTGTGAGGCACGGGTATTTGGGTATTTGTTCAAATTTTGATCACACATTTGCACTTTGTCATTCGGTGTTGGTTTTTCGAGCGCATATCAAAGCATTCAAAGTTAAAATGTTTTTCCAGCTATATTTATCATCTCCTTAGACATCCTATTTTATTTTATCAATGTACATCTTTCATGAAAATGCGAATATCAAATTATTGCGATCACGTCAAAGAAGTATAACTTCTGCTGAGCGCACATAAGTAAACGCGCCACTTTTTTTATCAGTTGGTACAAATTCTGTGACCGTTTCGGTTTGTTGTTTGCATTTTTTTAGACAGTATTTCTACCCGTCCAGCGTGCATATATATATATATATATATATATATATATATATATATATATATATCAAACAAATGACGGCGGTACAGGATGTTATTACAGCAAAATAAAAATAAAAATCGACCAGATTTGAATTCAAATGCAAATTCAAGACTCGAAAAACTCATCGGCTTTGGCCGGTTGCACTGACATGTCTCGACAACCTGTTCATTAAAAAAATTTGTTTATACCGAATCAAAGTACAGCTTACTTGAATACTGAAAGTTCCTGTTACCATAGCAACCAATTCGTAAAACCATGGTAACAGTACCGGCATCGTTGCGAAGTTACGCACCCTCCCTTTTTTTCCGTTGATTGTTTTCTTGTAGCTTGACCCGTTATTTAAAAACAAAGAAGACTAGAGACCGATTTTGAGAGGCGGCGATGGCCGGAATTTCAGACAAAATTTTACAACAGTAATTTCGGAACTCATGAAATCAATGTCGTAGCTCCGGACTGAATGAAACGAGATTTAAAAATTAACACATTTTTGCTAAATTTGGCAACCAGAAGTGGATTTTTACCAATGATTTTACTCACGTATTTTCAAGTTTTTCTCCCGCAAATTGTCTCCTCCTACGTTGCTTAATCAATAGAAAAATACGTATGACAACGTTTATTAATAAAAGTTTTTCTGATTAATCCTAGACTGCCACAAAGTAAGGATGATGTAGAAGTTGAAAATACGCGAATCGATTAGTTGGTTGAAATTACGAGTTGCACTGTATTTTCCAGTACAGTCTGTATATAGAGTATAGAACAAAAGGAATATTTTAATCAGCTCGCAGGCTGTTATCGCATCAGCATCTTGTATCAGCTGCTCGTTGTTCTTCTGTTTTAACAATATAATACTTGCAACTGTTTTGTCTTTGTTGCCAACCATCGATGGTCGATTCCAGATTCCATCGAGCTTGTTAACTGTCCATTATGGTGTTCGCTTAATGCGCTATATTATATAAACACGACACAACTAACTGAAGATATCTGGTTTTAATTGGAAAACATTTTTTATTAACAATTTTAAAAACCAATACAATGTGTTGTAACAGAGTTTAAGGTTGATTCTTCAGATTGTAAAATCCTCGGGAAATGTCCAACTGCGATCACAAAATTAATTTTATTACTGTTTTTAAAAGCTTCGATTAAGCATTAAAATTTATTTGGCTTGCTGCTTAGAAATTTCAATGAACACATATTTTTGCCCTAAAAATTGAATCAAAAACGGGATTATAAAAATGATTAGAGGATTTAGGATCAATAACTTAGTCAAGTCGAATTATCATTCGCAACGTTTCGTGTTCTTTATTAATACTTCATCAGGCGCTCATAACATTTCAGATTAAATTTAATTATTAAACAAAACGAAACCACTTGCGATTACTGTTCAAAACATTTTTTTATTTACAAAACGTTTATATAAACAATTATAATTTATTTTATATTTTAATAAATTGAAAAGGACCAAAATTTGGTCGAAACGTTTTGTAAATAAAAAAATGTTTTGAACAGTAATCGCAAGTGGTTTCGTTTTGTTTAATATTCTATTACTGTTGGTAGAGTCAATATTATTAAATTTAATTATCTTGTTCGATTATTGTCTAATTTTATTATAACAAACCATGTCTTCTTCTACAGTAATTAAATAAATAATATATCACAAATTTGTATAAACTAAAATTTTAATTTTAGTTTATTTATTTATAATTAAGTATTATTTCATAGTTTAGAATCACTTAGCATTTTTTGGCAATAAAACATCATAAATCACAAAGTATTTAAAATTATTTTTAAAAAATCAACAAATTAACTTACAAATCTTACAATCTTAATTTTAAATAGTCTTTCTAGCAAATGGCACATCAGTAATTATAATACTATAATGGGAACAAAAATCAATTATTGCGAATTAGGCCCACGAGAAATTTCAAAATGAATTTACTTACCGAAATTGCGCGCGCAAACACGCGCATAGCCGTTGACAACCTCGACGCAACTAAACTCGAAGGTACTAGACGGTACGCGTGTGTCGTGCGCGAGTGAAGGGACTTATTTCAGAAATTTTACTTTCTCAAGACCTGAGAGGCCCCCACGTCCGTAGTTAAAGGTTAACAAACTCGGACGATATGAGTCCGAATTTTGTGAAGCTTTACGGTATGTCACTGTTCAAAGCTATATCGGTAATATTCATTTGACGGAACGATAATCGATTTGACTTAAGACATTGACAAAAGATAGTCGGTCTATCATTTCAATATGCGACAACTGCACAGCGGTCATCAAAGACAGGTGTAACGCACCGTGCCGCCGACTTAAAGCCGGCTGAAAAAAGAAGGCGGCGCCCTGCCATCGAAGTGACCAAAGGCACTGACCACACCGAACAGTTCACATGTCTTTTTTTTTTGTCCACACCGCTGTTAATTGACTTTATATTGTGGAGGCGAGAAATACTCGTACAAAGCGCTTTGCATTTTATATACCAGCTGTACGCATAATAAATTTACAGTGGAACTATAAATACTTAACAGTGTTGGATCATTTTCACACAGTTTGTGCTGAGACCCAGCGGTAAGAGGCGAGGTAGGCAAAAGACATATTGTGGGTGTGACCTTCTTTAGCTCTGTCTCGCTCAAAACATTCGCACGTTTAAATTTTTGACTGGTGCCAACTACGACGCTAAAAGATGCTATTGCAAGGGTGCCGCTGCCAATTGATTACTCTAATTTTTGGAAATATTTTGAAGATTTCCGAAAAAGGAAGAATCACTTTAGGTTTGTGATGGAACAGTTTTGTGAAATAAGTACGAATAAGGTCGTAGTGTGATATTAAAAACGTGTGTTTTGCTGCCATCTTTTTTCTAGTAAATCTTATACATAAATAAGTCCATTAGAGACCTAGATTTGTCCTTTAACTTCCTTATAGAGATAGAATTTTTGCAGAATGTTGACGAATAAGTCTACAATCAGTTGACAGCCGAAGCTCTATTTTTGGCTTAAATTCAAAACGTTCCGACAGCCTTAAACAGTATGGCGCAATCTTTAAAATTAGAGTTTAGATACAGATGGATGGACAGGGGAGTCTTAGTAATAGGGTCCCGTTTTGCCCTTTGGGTACGGAACCCTAAAAAGAACGCGTCAAGGGATCGTTATTATTATAGCTGCCTTTCCTTTTCATGGCCCACCTTGTGAAATAATTTCAATCAACGAGAAATCATATTCCACTGTATTAAGATATTAGTTTTGTTTTTGAATCAAACCAGGTGTATTTTATTTATAAAAGAATTAACATTGATTAAGTTTATGTAGACACATTGCCTGTTTTTTTCATATATTTCTTCACTTTTTTATATTATATTTATATATATATATATATACCTTATTAATATTTATTCAGTCAAAAAACTCTTATGCAGGTGTCATGGAATAATTGGTCACCATAGTTTATATTTTTCCGTCTAGTTCATACTGAAAACATACTTGTCTCTGGATCCTGGGTGTCGCTTAAGGCTGTCGGAACGCTCTGAATTTAAGCCAAAAATAGAGCTTCGGCTGTCAACTGATTATAGACTTATTCGTCAACATTGTGCGAAAATTCTTTCTCTATAAGGAAGATAGAGTACAAATCTAGGTCTCTAATGGACTACTTTTGTAATTTATGTACGATTTACTAGAAAAAAATTGGCATTAATTATGCTAAAAAAACACACGTTTTCAATGTCACACTATGACCTTATTCGTACTTATTTCACAAAACTGTTCCATCAGAAACCTAAAGTGACTCTTCCTTTTTCGGAAAAGTTTTTTAAATCTTCAAAATATTTCCAAAAATTAGAGTAATCAATTGACAGCGGCACCCTTGCAACAGCATATTTTATCCTCGTAGTTGGCACCAGCCAAAAATTGAAACGTGCGGATTATTTGAGCGAGACAGAGCTAAAGAAAGTCAAACCCACAATATGTCTTTTGCCTACCTCTTAACCCCTTAACGCTGGGTCTCAACACAGACAAAATTCAGAGCGTTCCGACAGCCTTAATGCTCGGCTATTCTCAAACCTTTTTTTTTTTACTTTCCCCCATAAATAGTAGGTATAATTGTGAAAAAATTCGGTTTTTTGATTTTTGATGCGTTTTCATATTTCCAACTCTCCTGAACCCAAAAAATGTGATTAAAAATTTTTTTAGTTATTTACAATCGCATCTAGAGCCTATATTTTGTTCAAGTTTTTACATACGTGTTCGGAACGCTCACATTTCGAAACGAAATCGCAAAATCGACCCAAAAAAACTAAAAAAATATTTTTTTTTCTTGAAATCGACGCTGATGCCATCTATATTGATAAGCGAAACTTTAATGAAAATATAACTGATTTGAAAACACGATATTCTATTTAAATAATTAATTTTGAATTAAAAACATCGTCGCAAGGTGAAATAATTTTAAAAAACGAAACATTTTACGTTCCACCCTTGTTTCTTGCTTGCTTAAATGTCGTAATATATATTCAACTAAAATATAAATATTTAACAGTTTCTACTACGTAGCAATTTGCGGTCATAACACGATTTCAAATACATTAAAACCTCATAAAATATAATTGAAATATGTGTAACAGTCATTAGTTTTGCATTTGTAATGAGCCAAGGCCATACCAATAGATGTGAAACAAAAAGCTTATAAATTATAATAATAATAATAATAAAACACATTGGCCAACACGACGCAACACGAGTGGCCGAAACAAGAAGTTATTTATTTAACATAAGAAAATAATGTTCTGCTCTACATCCAACATTTTGTTTCTTTAACATTCAAAATAAAAAAAATAAAATAAAATAACGTCTAACGCAAAACTACAAAACAAATAAAATTTTCAATATGATATATAATTTATTCACTGTGGTTACATAAGAACAGTGACTATAGAACACAAATAGTAAGCTAATTATATAACCTATCAAACATAATGCCACTCGAGTAAAAAGTTGTAAAATCGAGAATAATCATGTTGACGCCAAATCCTGACTCAAGTTTTCGTTGATGGATCGCGTGTTTGTATAATCTACGAATAAAAATCAATTTTTACTGCTGTTTTATTATCTTATCGTCCGGCATATAAATAAAATTTTATTTTATTGCTTTAATCGTATCAGGTGTAAAGAATTCAATTTTCGTTCCAAAACGACGTTATCTCATTAAAATATAAAAGTGAAGGTCACAGACTGATGGTCCATCACTAAAACCGAATTCGACGTCAGCTGTCTTTAGAAACTTAATTTCATTGATTGTTATAGTACGCTTATAACTTTGTTGTTACCACTAGGAAGGAAAATTCACTTCATGATTCTAGGTCAACGGGAAATACCCTATAGGTTTTGATTCCCTTGCGGCATAAACGGTCGTATCTTTTGATTGCGTTGACTTAGAAGTTTGATTTTTTCACAGCTCCAAGCGATTGCAGACCTGAGTACTTGATATTAATTTCAACTTGATACCTCCACGCGTTCTTGAAAAAAAGGCTCTTAACAGACAGACAGACGGACAACGAAGTGATCCTATAAGGGTTCCTTTTTTTCTTTTGAGGTACGGAACTCTAAAAATGAAAAAAGTAGTCGTTGAGAGGAAGTTTGGAAGAAGAGGAACAAACAAAACAAAAAAGCTTTACCGATGTTTCGCTTCGAAACTTTGGCCACAAGCGAAACATCGGTAAAGTTTTTTTTTTTGTTTTAATTGTTCCTCTTCCAAACTTCCTCTCAACGATTACATACATTATTGGAACAAAAGTAACGAAAAAAGTGGTCTTAATTACTATCGATTTAAATATTTCCATCTTAAGGCTGTCGGAACGCTCTGAATTTAAGCCAAAAATAAAGCTTCAGTTGTCAACTGATTGTAGACTTATTCGTCAACATTCTGCAAAAATCTTTCTCTATAAGGAAGATAAAGGACAAATCTAGGTCTCTAATGGACTACTTTTTAATTTATGTACGATTTACTAGAAAAAAGTTTGCATTAATTGTGCCAAAAAAACACACGTTTTCAATGTCACACTACGACCTTATTCGTACTTATTTCACAAAACCTAAAGTGACTCTTCCTTTTTCGGAAAAGTTTTTTAAATCTTCAAAATATTTCTAAAAATTAGAGTAATCAATTGACAACGGCACCCTTGCAATAACATTTTATAGCGTCCTAGTTAGCACCAGCCAAAAATTGAAACGTATGCGGTCGATTTGAGCGAGACAGAGCTAAAGAAGGTCACATCCACAATATGTCTTTGGCCTACCTCGCCTCTTACCGCTGAGTCTCAGCACAAACCGTGTGAAAGTGATCCAACACTGTTAAACTGATATTTATATTTTATGCGAAGGACAAAATTGACGTTAGCGAAGTCGATAAAAAACGCGTCTGCAGCTATAAAGGGTTAGAATACAAACTGCGAGGTGAGTTAAAAGCGACACATAGATGTGAATTTAAGTATGACTCGGACAGCATGAAATGGTTTATTAGTGTATTTGCCATATGGCAACATACACTATTGGCGTCGGTCGGATGGCGGGACCTAGGTGTCGGACCAAAATTTCTCGACGTTTCATAACCTCCTAAACACTTTGGCACCATTTTTAAAAATGTTTATATATATATGTATATATATATATATATATATTTATATATATATATAGGTATATATGTGTGCGGGCTATAACTTTCGAAGAAGTTAATTTATTTTAACGAAATTTGGCACACATGCTGGAATCCATCACCGCACGAAGCCTATTTAAAATGGGCCCAATCGGGCCATTTTAAGGGTAGTTTTTAGGGGTTGAAAAATGTTTTTGGGGCCCAAAATACCGAAAAAATTCTCCGAATCGTTTCAAAATTGAAATTTAACCCTCTGGTAGTAATTAAAAAGTGTCCCTAAAATTTTAATAAAATCGGCCCGACAGGACCGGACTTACAAATTTTATGAAAACACTAGTTTGCAGATAGTGAATTATTTACAGAAAGTTGCTTATAATTTGGTATAGAGGTTCCATTGATAATAATATTGCAATTAAGAAAAAAAATGTTATATTAAGGGCTGTATTAAGGAGTAAAATTTTTTATTTTGCCCAAAAACCAACTTAAGTTCGCATAATAAAGCCACACTGCCTGTATCAGCAAATACACTATATTGTCGGCAGGGTTTTGGCACTGCGACCCGGGTTTTTTAATAATTACTGTATCTATAATTTATAAATTGTGTCAGAATGGAGTGTGTAAATTTTAACTTGAAACATGAGTTGTGTAAACAGTAACAATATGTTATAAGTTACGAACACATCTAACTAAATACAAACGAAATATTAATTAACAGGAAATTATATGATACAGTTCCGGCATTTATCTAGAAATGATAAATTACATTTTATTTCTATTGTGTTTATTATAGGTATAAATATATATATATGCCTGGCGTCTCTTACGGTGTAATCAGTCCGACGAGTTCGTTTGTTTTAAAGGTACGTTTACATATAACATGCGTCTAAAATTTTAAATGAATGGGGTATTTGACACTATAAAAAAAATATTGAATCTTATCCTCATAAGCTCACAAGAAGTTGAACTTCTTTAGTTTTTAATATTATAATTACGGCGAAATTATTACACATTTTAAGAGGGCACTTTGATGTTTATGTCATGTGAAAATTTTCACATGGAAAGATCGTCACATTCATACCATAGTTTTATTTACATACTATAATCTACAGAAAAACATTTTTAATATGAATTATCTGTAGTTTATCAACATCATAACCTCACGTTATGTGACATTTCAGCATATACCTGAATTTAAAAAATGTTTAATCCGAAAATTGTTCTGATATCTGAAAATATAGAGAATATGATATTTAATACTTTCCTTTCTGAATTTACATGAAATATATGAGTTCCTACCGTTTGTATGTCAAATTACAGAAATTATTTTGTACTTCAATTGTTCGTTTAAACGTCAGATTCAAGCCGTTCATCCTTGTCTTACTATTTTGCGAATTAAAATGCAACACACTATAAACTTCTGTCCTTGTCAGTTTCATGTAATTTAGAGGACAAACTATCTTCCCCTTTGTTTGTTTATTCTACTTTCCATCGATTTCTTACATTTTTCAAACTGATGCGTCTCTAAAGAAACTTTCGATTTTTTACTCAACGGCAGAAATAGAGGGAGATTAAGGGTTCAAAACAAAGGTCTCCGTAGACCTAGAAAATTTTTTTGTTTGTTTTTTCATGAAAGTTTTGTAAAAATGTTTTTTCTAAACTTTATTGTTTCGTATATAAAATAAAAAAATCAGATGTTCTGAAAATCTGTTAAAAATAAATTAGTTAGGTAGCTGACAAGCATGCTTACTTGTGATACCATATTATTTAACCAGGCAAATGAAAAACAAATATCATAATTTTGGCTGGTAATTTTGTTAAAAAAAATTACAGCAATTTCCGTAATTCAAAGGTTGATGGAAGGGAACCTTCGCCGTGCGAGTCGTAACTCGCACTAGCCCGGGTTTTTTTATGTTTAATTCATGTATAGACTTTGTTCCGTTGCAATTTGGTACAATAGTGACGCTGTTACCACATAAATATTCATATTTTCGCTCTTATCAAAACACAAAAATTTTGAAACATTCAACAAAAATGTTTATCAGTAAAAAAAGAACGGCGACACGAAAGAAATGGCACGACACTATTTTTTACGCATTAAATAAGCTCTTATTAGAAAGTGTTGATAACAAAATAATAAAATTAAAAATTAGAAGTGTACAATTCAAATATTAATTCAAAACGGAAACTTTGCGGCATATTTTTGATTTATTATACTTTAAAATAAATTTCTCATATTTGACTCCGATAAACGGAATAACTTCATACAAAAAAAAGTACTATTTCATTAAATGATCATGACAGTAGATAAAAAAAAAAACGCGGGTCGCAGTGCAGAACCCTGCCGACATGATCTAAGGTATTTGCTGCACATGGATATAGTGTACATAACAGCGCCCGGTCTAGCGCTTCCGTCGCCCCGAACCAAACCATTAAAGCGATTTTTGTATAGCAAAAAATTCGATATGTGAAATTTTCTATTAATTGGGTATTTTACACATCAACATTTGTGTCACACTTACAGCCAAAATGCCGCCCCCAAATTTTGGGGCCCTGGACAAACCTCTGTCCGAAATGTTTTCTGTTTTTTTAGAACGCCTTTTGACACGTCAATCCTTGGGCAAATAGTCGGATTTCATCACGAGATCTGTCGGCATTCGTCAAGTCCAGCAAAAGCAATAAAATTTCATACACAGGTTACTTCGTTAATGAATGACGTTATAGCGCAAGAACTATTAAGCATTTTTGGGTAGGTATTTGAGGCACTGTGAAAATTTTCACAATAACTCTTTAATAATATCCGAATACAAAAATACAGACCTGGCTGAAGGGTAGCGAGGCTTACGATTTATCAAACATATTGATCGCGGGTAAAATGTCCCACGGAAATGACGTGTCTTTTTTCAATATATCTATTTTTAGTTTTTAGATTTCAACGTGCCTGAAATAAAATACAATTTTGCAAACACCTGGCGAAGTTTTAGAGCCGATTAAAAAATCTGGCTGTTTTATTTTTCAACTCCGTAAATACTAAATTTCAAAATACCTCAAGGATTTTTTATTGCGCAAAAATCTAAAAATCGCTACCTTTCAGCCAGGTCTGTGTTTTTGTATTCGGACATTACTAAAGAGGTATTATACAAATTTCCACAGTGCCTCAAATACCTACCCAAAAATGCTTAATAGCTCTCCTACTATCAGCTGTGGTCAATCAACCAAGCGAACAAGTTGCAGAGATTTATTTAAAAAATATAAAGTACTCACTTTATTTTCTATAATAATCTTTGAAATGTCCATCTATGTATTCAAGAATTCTAGTAGGTTCATGAAGAACTCGGACGTTCATGATCTAAATACTCGATCTAAGTGTGAGCTTAGAGTGCCTTTAAAGCATTTGAATATCTCAAAAAAATCCCCAAATTGTCTGGGTATTACTATTTTTAACAAACTGCCTCAAAATATTAAAAATTGTGGCGAATTATCAAAATTTGAAAAATACTGGAAAGAATTTTTGATAGCAAGCGCTTTTTATAATTTAGATGAATTTCTGTTGGGTCATGAACGACTATGTTCTTGATGAACCTACTAATGTCCTTGATGGACTCTGAATTGACAATTTGTATCCACTATGGCACCACAAATAAAAAACTATTATTATAATATTAATTGACAATTTCAACGGAATGAGGTCACCTCTGTGTCTATTAACTTTGGGTAGCCACTGTCTTCGGATTATGCTTCTGGTTATTTATTTATTCTTGTGTCAATAGTGTACGTGCCATATACTATGTGTGCAGGTATAAAAACGTAAAAATTATGCATATTTCTTAACTACAAGACTTTTTCTAGTAAATAGTTTAATATACACAAAACGAAATTATGCAAATTTTCAACACTACAATATAATATTTCTTTCATTATTCTGTAATAAAAAGCTGAAATAATACAACGTAATTTATTCACGTACATCGAAATAGCGCCAATGGTGCCGGCACCAATTTATTTAAATAATGTGTCTAATTACGACATGAACCGCGGCTTCAATATATAGTGAACATGCGCATACCTCACACCCTCAACAAAACGTACCACCGCCCTCAGCTCTGTAGAAATGCTATCGGCGGATCGTGCAATTTAAATTAGTATTTAGCCAAGTATTTACTGTAAAGTTCCTTAATGTGATAAGCCGAAAAATGCAAATGTACACCCGTGGTTCAATTTTTTCTCGACCGCTTCGAGATAAATAGAACTTCCAAACTAAAAGAAATACGACTTAATCTTAATTTTAATCAATTCAGCGTACTTTCTTCTCAAACTCCTAGTTCAAAAATTGCCTACCTTATCCTAATTTCCTATAATTCGCTTATTCGTCTATTGCTTTAATTAAGTTGAAGTTTTAAAAACGCAGAAAATAACAGGAAGTGGTAGCTGAAAAATAGTAATGGTGCGAATAGCGTCTGTTACGACATAAAGTCGAGAAATGGACGTTAAACGCATTATTATTCTCAAAGGTGTTTTTTTCTTGGTATGAAGCTGGGTAGAGTAGTGGTGACAGCACTAGACTCGCATTCGGGAAATACCGGGTTCGAATCTCGGCGGGGGCAGATGTGGCTGGGACTTTTTCCTACTGCCTCTCGCCGAGAAACGGTAATTCCTGGACCGGCAATCTTGATTGAGGTTTTCCATGGTTTCCCTCAATTAATTCCAGATAAATATCGAGATGGTTCCTTGTTTGAGGCCATGGCCGATTACCTATCAAACTCCTAGTTCAAAAATTACCTACCTTATCCTAATTTCCTATAATTCCTTCATTCGCCCATTGCTATAACATAAGTTGAAGTTGTAAAAAATGTAAAAAATAACGGGAAGTGCTAGATGAAAAAATAGTAATGGTGCGAATGGCGTCTGTTATGACATAAAGTCGAGAAACGGACGTTAAACGCATTATTATTATGATTATTATTTTCTCGGTATGAAATATCTCCCTTAATACTGTATCAAAATCAATGTGAGCCGTCGTGAGACGTTTGACAGATGTGAAACATTACACAGATATTCACGGTAAAATGCCGACACATGTAAAGTAGTGAGTGTGTAGTGTCGTACGGAGGGAAGCGTATCAAGAGAGGAGAGCTGACGAGACGCGAGGCTGGTCGAATGGAACGTCGCAACGTGCAATCTAAACGTTTTCACTTCCTTCCAAGCGCGCCGTTATATGTTTCACATCAAAATGTTTTTTTTTTTAACCAAATCTGTATTTGACAAATTTTATACAAGAACTCACGCACTTATGTAAGCAATAATACGCTTCTCAAGTTTCATTTCGTTTAACATCTTAAATAATTTTTTCCGTGTTAAAATGCTTTTAAAGCCAATATACACACAATAACAATAAAATATTATCCTGCGTTCCAAAGACGAAAAAATGTAATATACTTACAGATACGTATACAGTGCGTTTGATTTCAACGAGCACGTCCACTTTACATGTTAAATATCTCCAATTGATTAGCATTTAATTCTCCATAAGGAAAGCATTGTAGAATTTGAATTCGATTCTGTTCGAAAAATAATTGATCGATTGTAATGATATGTTTTCTAAACGTGTATTTAACATAGTTTTTTGCTTCATTCTTACTTCGAAACGACATTTTCCTACACATTTTCCTGGAAAAATGACCTTTTCCTGTGTAGATCAAGCCTTTGTTTTTGTGTGAATACAATCTAATGTTGTACGACAGGGAGTTTGAATACGACATTAGACTGCTCTTACATGTATGAAAACTGTAATTATATTATCACAATCTAAGGTCATTGTCAAATCTAATTATTCAACAATCCTTTCTGCAACCCAGTATCAGTCCATTAAAAATTTAAAACCCGTAGAAACGTTATTTTTGACAGCAAATATTACACAAACAATTTTTCCAATATAACAACTTTAAAAACCGTTACCATATACTTTTGGGTGGATTTCAGAATCAGCCTACAGTTTCTCTAGCAAAAGTTACATGAAAACCTAAATGAAAATCCTAAATTCTCACGAAAAACGGAACTCTCTCCTCGCGAATTCGACTCGCACTTGACCGGTTTTTTGTTCACGGTTATTGTTCGTGTTATAAATTTTGTAATGTTCGTTACTTTTAGAGTACGCAGTTATTTTCATTACCTTGGAAATACATGTTTACTGCAATCCCTTCTTGTGTTTTGACGAAATATAGCGTCTTTGTCCTAACTTTTACTAGGGGAACTCTAAGTTAGCCTATTATTGTCTTTAATTTGAATCCACTGTAAATCAAATGCAGAAATTTGAGGACAGTTGTGGTCCATTGATTAACGTACTGGTTTCTTGACCGAACTCTGCTCATGGACGTTTCGTGTTGTCGATTTTATTTGATATTTAATGTTACTGGCCAAAATGCCTTATGATGGAAGCCAAATCCCCAAGCGATAAAATATTTAAAATGTAAAATCGACATGATGAAAATTGAAACAAAAACGTACTGTATAAATTTAACACATAAAAGCAAAGCTTTGTTCTAAATCATAAAATATTTATATCGGGTTTTGGTTTTCACGAAACTCCACATGAAAACTTCCAACTAAAGATTTTTTTTATTATGTAACATTCCTTTACCGGTTCACGGTTTTAACTTTTAACTATCGCCTCGTTATCAAGTCTACCGATCTTTTACCTGCGAGCTTTAAATATATTTTTAGTTTGCATGCGTCGTTCGAATACACTAATCCGCCAAGTTTACTAAAAGCTTATTAAAATTCACAGGATGGTCAGCTTTTGATTCACTATTATTGAGCGATCCGACGCAACTCGAACTAATTTTTCGATATTTTTATAAGTCTAAGTTTACGGTTACTTGTTTATTTTATTTATTTTCTGATTTTCTGACAAATCTTTAGCAGATTGGAAGAATTAAATTATTATTTTGTGTAACACGTGATACGTGATGAGAACTGAAAAGTGGAAACGCGAACCATGTTAAGATGGTCAAACTCTACATTTAAGAATTACATAGCTTGTTAAGTGTTTGTTTTAAAGAATTCACAAGTACGCAACGAACAAAAAGGCCGCAGTTAATAAATTACAACGAATGCTTATATTTTTTTAGGTGATACGATTGTTAGATAAAGAAACGCGTTTAATAATGGTGAAAATTCCTTTGGATTTTAATTAAACGGTTATTATAAAAGTAATTCAGTTAACTTCACTAACGAGATTAATTCAATTAAATTTATAATTGTCACCGTTTGATTGTTTGTCAATTCCAGGATTTATATAAGCGTTGTTAACAGTACATTTACATTAGAATGTGACTATACATTGGTATTTAGAAGAAAATAATAATTTTATTTTTTCAACATAACATACTTGAATAGCTATTAATATTTGGTTCAATTGTTAGTTCAAATAAATAACTAATATTTTAAAAAAACTAAAAAAACAGGCTTTAATAGCAAACCGAATTAAAAAGGAAAAAATATTTTTGTATTGTAAAAAAACATGGGGTGCTTGATTTCATATTACTTTCGTAGATAATTCCGATACCTAATTAACGGGCAGGCACTACTATCTCCAGTCTCGAATATATCGGAATTAAAATATTGGTACCCGTGTCAAAGCCCTTTTTTACACAACAAACAACATATTAGTAGAAATCAACTGTTCGAAACATCTTTGAAAATTTCAGTTAACCATTTTTGTTTTGCAACTAGCTGCGCGCTCTGGTAACCTGGCTTCGCCCGGGTTTGTAAATTACCTGTTAAAAATTGCCTTTTTTGTAGAGTATATTATTTCAGCAACTATATTAAGAAAGCCTTTATTCACGATCTCCGAAAAAGATCGGTTTTCAAGTCAAATTAAAATGCGGTAAAAACGTCGTTTCGAAGTAAAAATTATGCAAAAAAACTATGTTAAATACACGTTTACACAGTTTAAAAGAATATCATTTCAATCAATCAATTATTTTTCAAACAGAATCGAATTAAAATTTTACAGTGCTTTTCTTATGGAGAAATATTTGTGTTCACAATCTAAGCGCATTGTCAAATCGGATTATTTGACAATCCTTTCTGCAACCCACCATGAGGCTCTGCCTTGTCTTAATTGATTGCTTTGTTTGTTTAACAGATATATAGGTAACATTTCTACATTAACCATTAGATAAACGGGTAGGCAGCACTATTATTAAAAAATAAACGCGCGTGGTGTACACACTGCAATTAATCTGACGAAATTTCATAATCGCTTCGCAATCGTCCTGTCTCACTTGTCTTCTTATAAAGTAGACAAAGACAAAACAACTAAAGACTGTCTGCTGAGAAAAAAACTATATAAATGGAGTATTATATGAATGATGGATTGATATCGGAAGCGAAACGTAGATTGAACTACTAGCTAATGTTTAATTGCTTTGCCTCATTCGATTCAACATTACGAGCCAAGGATTAGAACAATATACAAACTGTTTTTATACACATGACCAAAATTAATGGCTTTCTCGGTTTTTAGGGTTCCATACTTCAGAAGAAAAAAATGAAACCCTTAAAACTCTTAACCCTCTGAATCGGATTGGATTGACTTCGGCGCGATCGGCAGTTAAATTAGTTACCACGCACTGGTCGACTCGGATCGACTCCAGTATGCGTATACACTGCCGTGCCGAGTCGGTCGGATCCGATTCAGTGGGTGTGGATCTTTAAGGTTCACACCCACTAAATCGGTTCGGATTAATTATTATTATTTAGTTCTATGCACATGTTTTTTATGACTTAATGTTATCGGCCGCTCTATTTTTTTTAATTAGGGCGATGCGGTCTTCGGCAGCAAGGCCATTAGCTCCAAATATATGGGTGGTCACTGTATATGTATAACTATTTAATCACTGTTTAGATTTTGTTGAGGAGTTCAGTTATTACTAAGAAACGAAATAGTTTGACGATATTGTCTCATAATTATTAAGAGCACTGTGGTTGGAACAATAAATATAAAAAGAATAGTTACTTCTTACCACAACAGATTTATTCAGTGGATGTGCATTTCGAGAGCTAAGCTCCCATCTTCAGCAAAACACTAAACTGTTGCCAAACTTCTGCTGAAGATGGGAGCTTAGCTCTCGAAATGTGCATCCACTGAATAAATCTGTTATGATAAGAAGTTACTATTCTTTTTATTTTGATATTGTCTCTGTTGTCTTAGGAAACCAGAGCTTTACGGAACATGGAAATTATACGGGGCCCCCAACGTGCGTAAGCAAAAATTAATAAAAACTTCCAAATTTTTTTTTTATTTCAGAAATGACAAAAGTCAAAAAAAGCAATTTCTTTTTTTCCCGCGTAAAGCGTGCGTTCAAAAGTTGCCAACACCCTACATCGGTTACCGCGGGCTGCGGGATTTCCCCGTTTAAGTCATTTACTTCAACGGGGGAAGGGCCCCCAAACAAATTATTATACGGGGTCCCGCCAAGGCACGCTACGCTTCTGATGGAAATATAAAAACTTGTACAGCCCTAGAGTGGAACGTTACTTTATAGTATAGCTTGATTTATTAGCTTTATTTTGACATGTAAAAACGAAAGCTTAAAGTGAACTTACATAAGTTCTTTTATTTAATAGTCAATGTCGTCGTAATCGTAAAGAGTTTTTTTGTGTTAGAATTTAAGTTGATTTTGTGATATGCACAGAGCGTATACGGGCGTAATTGCCCTTTTCGTGAAGATATGAGCCAGATAATAAAAATACTAAATCCGTTCATGACGTTATGTTCAATCATTCCCTTCCGGTTAGTTTTCCAAAATAAATATATCCACCAATCACGCTCATAACTGGAATCAAGGTATGTTTAAACATTGGAGGAACCTGATGCTTGCACATTTTTGCGACGGAGCTTGCGCAATACAGTGTACAGGTGTAACAGCATCATATTAGTAAAACAATACACTTTCGTCCAGCCAATACGAAAATAAACCTTCATTTATTTCATTTATAACAATATTATTGTGTAAGTACGATTTAGGTTTGATAGCGCGTACCTAGTTGTTTTTATGAAAATTCAAGTAATTATTATTAACATTAATACATTACATACATGGCATTTTAGTATTTTTTTAATTTTTTTTCTGACCTCTAATTAACCTTGTTAGATTGCTAAAGAAAAAATTGTAATAACACGTATTTTTCACTGTGCAATTAATTACCAGAGATTTACGAATTTTTGCATAATCGCTTACATTAATGTTAAGAAACTTGTCATTCTGTCTGTACAAATGAATTTAACCTATTGACATAAAATATACATTTTCGATATTTGTTTCAATTTGTCTCAAAACGACCAGGGATGTAGGTACTGGATTCCGCGAAGCAATTGATCTGTAGAAGTAGTATCGTTTAGAGAAGATAGCAGCGTCATTTCTGCACACAAACGAGTTTCCAGTCGGACAGGTTTTCTAGTAAGGGGTGGTCCTATGAAAACGGTAATTTAGTTGTTCGTGGCTTGTCAAAACTCGAGACGCACCATTGACAAAACAGATACCGCCTTTGTTGTGAAACTATAAGTCACGCCGCTACTGAACGCTTTTCCCACTCTTTTCACTACGCAAATTCTTTACCTTGCTACTATCTTCTCTAAACGATAGATTGCAAAGATGCTTTCCCGATAAAATTCCACAGAACGCCATCACGGTGCAATAGCAGAATATAACGGAGATTACGACAGTCAAATTGCAATCGGTCGAAGTTGGACGCAGCATAACTAGTTTTTCGTAAAAAAAGTGATTTAAATAAAGAAACTGCGAAATGTTAATATAACAAAAAGGGACTGCTGTGGTTTAAGTATAATTTGTGATAATTGTATGTATTTAAGTTTACCAAAATATCGCCAGGCAAATAATGCTTGAAAGTTGAAGAATATGAAGCCATTAATTTCAGCGAATACCAGTGCACGTCATATGAAAAAAAATACGCCAAAGGTGATAAAAAATATTAACAAAAGGCGTGTGATTGTAGTAAATAAATAGAGATGTTAATAATTGTTTACAGATATGAAATAAAAAAATAAAAAAAAAACGTGAATTATTTTCAAGGTTACAAAAAGGTATTGAACTTTCACAATTATACGTATTTCCCGGTTTGTATTATGTAGTCCAATTTTTATACATAAAATTTAAAACGATAAAAAATCACCGTAATATAATCCGAAATATAATTTGTTCATTTCGCAATAGAGTCAAGTCTTTTTTAAACGATCTCCTATAAAATGGCTGCTTTTTTACAATCTATATAAAATGAATGGATCAAAACGAATCATGACTAGATTAATAAATAATTTAATTTCAAGTCGACACTTTTTTTTAACTCAAAAAAATAACACAATTTTTTGACAAATTTCGTTTCGTCTAGCCAGCTCTGCGCAGCAATTTACTCTTCAAATCGTCGAGGCAATGCCACTTAAGAAGTTTTACTTTAAAAAAACAAGTCCAATCTTAAGGGACCTCTGTTATTTGCTAGCCTTGGACGTCGCTAGACTCTCGGCTATTCTTAGGTACCGCGTAAACCTTTATGCTACGAACGAGCAGTATCTTAAAATGCTTAAAAATCGCGTGAGTACTCGGACTATCTCTTCTGTAAATTATACTGCTATAAATTAACAATTTCCTACGAATCTCATGTAAGTTATTATACATAACCTCAAAATTTAAATGACTGAGTTTCTTCTACAAATTATGCGATATTATACTTCCAAATCGTCAGTTCAAAGAACTCTTGTCAGAATAGGTACAATACCTAAGGTCCACGGATCTGTTTGTTCGTCTGTCAGTGTTGAAAAATTGCAAAAATAGTTTTTTTTTGGCACCTCACGAATGATGTATCATTGGATAGGTGTAAGGAGAGAACCAACTGATTGATTGTAGAATGTAGATTATATCAAAAATATACCTTTCAGTAAATAGCACTATATCTGCAAACTAGTTTTTATATAAAACTTGTTAATCCGATCCTGTTGGGCCGATTTTTAGTGTATTTGCCATATGGCAACATACACTATTGGCGTTGGTCGGATGGCGGGACCTAGGGGTCGGACCAAAATTTCTCGACGTTTCATAACCTCCTAAACACTTTGGCACCATTTTTAAAAATGTTTATATATATATGTATATATATATATATATATATATATATATATATATATATATATATATATATACTTAATTAATTTTGACGAAATTTGGCACACATGTTGGAATCCATTATCGCACGAAGCCTATTTAAAATGGGCCCAATCGGATCACATTAAGGGTAAATTTTAGGGGTTGAAAAAAGTTTTTGGGCCCCAAAATACCGAAAAAAATCTCAGAATCGTTTCAAAATTGAAATTTAACCCTTTAATAGCAATTAAAAAGTGCCCCCAAAATTTTAATAAAATCGTCCCAACAGGACCGGACTTACAAATTTTTTGAAAACACTAATTTGCAGATAGTGACATTTATTTTATTGAAGGGTGTATTTAATTCGGTGTAGACGTTAGATTGATAATAATATTACAATTAAGAAAAAAATGTTATTTTAAGGGGTGTATTAAGGGGTTAAATTTTTTATTATGCCCAAAAACAAACTTAATTTCACATAATAACAGTATAAAACCACACGGCCCTATACAAGCAAATACACTATATTGTCGGCAGGGTTTTGGCACTGCGACCCGGGTTTTTTAATGTTAGGGGCGCTTGTTAATTGCTACTAAAGGGTGAAATTTGAATTTTGAAACGATTCTGAGAATTTTTTCGATATTTTTAGGCACAAAAACTTTTTTCAATTATTCATCTATTCGTATATTAGTGCTTCTGTAATAAAAAAATATAAAATAGAATATATACCTAATTTATTTTAATTTTTTATTAGTGTATTTGCCATATGGCAACATACACTATTGGCGTCGGTCGGATGGCGGGACCTAGGGGTCGGACCAAAATTTCTCGACGTTTCATAACCTCTTAAGCACTTTGGCACCATTTTTAAAAATGTTTATATATATATGTATATATATATATATATATTTATATACGTATATATATATATATATATATATATATATATATATATATATATATATATATATATATGTGTGCGGGCAATAACTTTCGAAAGAGTTAATTGATTTCAACTAAATTTGGTCCACGTGTTGAATTCCATCACCGCAAGAAGCCTATTTAAAATGGGCCTAATCGGGCCATTTTAAGGGTAGTTTTTAGGGGTTGAAAAATGTTTTTGGGCCCCAAAATACCGAAAAAATTGTCCGAACCCTTTCAAAATTGAAATTTAACCCTCTGGTAGTAATTAAAAAGTGTCCCCAAAATTTTAATAAAATCGGCCCGACAGGGCCGGATTTACAAATTTTATGAAAACACTAGTTTGCAGATAGTGACTTATTTATTGAAGGGTGTATTTAATTCGGTGTAGACGTTAGATTGATAATAATATTACAATTACGAAAAACATGTTATTTTAAGGGGTGTATTAAGGGGTTAATTTTTTTATTTGCCCAAAAACAAACAATTTCACATAATAAAAGTATAAAACCACACGGCCCTATACAAGCAAATACACTATATTGTCGGCAGGGTTTTGGCACTGCGACCCGGGTTTTTTTATTTTGTTTTTAAAGTAACATATAAAAGCGCGTAAAAATCATTATTTTTTACGTAAATGTTTTTGGTTAAAACGAAAAGAAAATAGCTCTGTAATGCTCCACTATTATTATTATTATGAAAACGGAGTGTTCTAATTTTTAAACGTATTCTTTTGACGTTCATTTCAAAAACTAATTTTATGTGCAATTTTATAAAAGAATTGTTACAAAAGAAATTTATTTTTTCATATCTAAAAACGTAACTAAAAACTAAAGACTGATTCACATACATTATAAGAAGACATTCAAATTATATATATTTAAATACTGACAGTTGATTTTTTTATACGACTGTGAGGTTGCAGAACTTTAGAATTTGATATTCATTTCAACTTAATACCTCTCGCCGTTCCTGAAAGAAAATGGTTTTAACGGACAGATGGACAACAAAGTGATCCTATAAGTGTCCCGGTTTTTTTTTCATTTTGAAGTACGGAGTCCTAAAAATGTCTAGTTTCTTAAGCGATCTGAATTTTAAAACGAATCAAATGAAACGAAAATTGTAAAGTAGACCAAAGCATGTGTCTACATCTAGCAGCAATAGTATCAAACGAAAACAAAACGGAAATTACGTAACGTTATTAAAAAAAATTAACGCCTCTTTTTCTCCATTAACGGATAATTAACAAGAAAAGAGGGAAAAAATTAGAAGGCTTTATTTAAATGACTAATTATTTTCCCACTCGTAGTTTTAAATTTAAATAATTTTATTCGCCTTTTCGAATCATAATTAAATATTTTTCATAAAATATTTATTAGAGGTGGAGCTTATTTAGGCGGGGGTGTAATTAAACACGCCTCTAAATGCTAAATAATACCAAGGTGGCGATACAAGGGATGTTTATTATAATGTAAAAATATATAGAAAAAAGGGGAAATGTATTTGGACGGATTTTAAATAAAGATAAAAATATAGAGTAACATATGTTAAACCGATTTTCTTTTCTTTTTTATTTCCAAGCATATTTATTGAATAAAAATTAAAACGTTAAAAGAAAAAGATAGAATGAACAAATATCACAAGAAACAGCATAATCTATTCTTTTCAAACAAGTCGCAATTACCGGAACTAAGGAGACACGGTTGACAGCGTTTCAAAGTACAGTAGGGTGAATATATTAAAATAAGTTTGGTTCAGAAGAAGAAAGCGAATGTTTCTTAAGCCGTTTCTTAAAAAATCTCCGTTCAAATTTCACAGACAAATTTCACAAAAAACATTTGACTTTTTATAGAAATTTTCAGTGTCTGTTTCAAAAATGTTTCACCGAAAATGTAAAATGAAAAATAAGTCATAGGTTTTCTAGAAGAGTGTATGTTGATTCTTATAGTGAATGATAATCGATCTATGGTTTTAGATATAAAGTAGAGCTGCCAATCCATTTGGAAAAACAAGGGGAATGTAATTTATGTCGATCATACAGGAAACTTCCTTTCAGCCATTGTGTATTGACGTATAGACTGGAGTGTTAACAAAAAAAAAATCCAAAAAATCATTTTTCAAAATTGTATATACTAAAATTTCAGTCAGACCTGCCAGAAAGCCCTTAAATTTTGTACCAAGGTTGCCAGTACAAAAATGGATTGGTTAAAATTTATCGACACAGCGCCGACCACGCGGAGCCCTATTTTCAACACTAAATGAAAAGTATTAATAATTAATAGAGATGAAGTTCCGGGAGTCGACATTTTTTCGAAAAATTTTCTCCTCTTCAGGAATCTTTTTTGTTTACTTCGTTAGCAAAAAAATAGACCCCCTTTTTGGGATTCTTTAATTCTTAATAACTTTTGCAACTATTTATGAGCGGGTTTGAAACTTTTGCACATTTTCCAAGATTACGAATCCAATGCGCTACGTCACGTACTTTAACTCACAGTATCAAAAATTAACACGTTTTTCAACTTATAAACCAGTCTACAGGGGCCAAAGAGTCGAAAGTCAAAAATTCTTTATACGATCAGGATATTTAAATAACATTAATAAAAATAAAATTACTTGCAATACTGTTCAATATTTTTATTTATATAAAAGACGTTTCAACCAACAGTTTTGGTCCTTTTCAATTTTCAAATATAAGATTAAATTTAATTTTATATTTGAAAATTGAAAAGGACCAAAACTGTTGGTTGAAACGTCTTTTATATAAATAAAAATATTGACCAGTATTGCAAGTAATTTTATTTTGTTAATATATGTATTACTGTTGGTAGAGTCAATATTATTAATATTTAAATAACGTTTTCGATCGTCGCTCAGGAAGCCAAGGGGCCCTGAACTTGGGGGCCCTAAGACAATGCCCCGCCTAGCCCTCCGATAGCTACGCCACTGACTGTAACGTATTTTAAGGTTGAAAAAAAAACAAATCCTTTCGAACACCGGCTTAATTACTTATCAATACTTCGTTCATTAAGCTATAACCTCGTCAAAAATACGATATGACGTCTTAATATAAACTAAATTAAACTCCCGTCGAACCTACTCCATGTTGAATGATTGATGAAACTCAAAGCCGTGTTCATTCGTAATGTTAATTATCTTCATTTCCATTTATGCATTAGAGACGCCTTTGATCTTTGTTGTCGAACGTCTACAATTTACAATATCTATATCTATTTATGAACAATGCTGTTGAGGACGCAAAATGAAAATATTTCATCCACTTTGTTGTAGCTCGCCAGTAGATGGCACCAAGTAGAGCCGAAGGCTCTACTATACTGTCGTCGCTGCCATGAATCATTTCAATCGCGTGCAGAGTCACGGGTAACGGCTACAAATAAATAAACTCGAAGTGTCTGTAATGTCAAAATAACCGCTTTTTACTAAATGCATATGAAAGTATATACGGTACTTACTTATTACCGCATGAATTTTTAAAATTTTTGTCTGTCCAGCGTCGGACTAGCCATATAGTCGAGGTGGCGGTTGCCAGCCGGGCCCCAGCTTGCGCGGGCCCCCCACGGAGCATTACGTTCCGTAGTGCCAGTGCGTAATTTTGTCTATTACTTAACACCAACCAATTTCTATCTTAAAGAAGTCCTAAGATGTGTTTAAGAGGCGGATTCATTTGTCCAAATCCATTGGAAAAGTTAACTTTTTATACCCTTAAAGCACAAAGTTAAGTAGTTTCGGAATTTGCTTTCTGCGATTTCGGCACGGGTTACACAGTATAAATTGTGCTTAAATTTTAAGCTAATCATTTTTTCAATATATAGAATCATTTCAGGGGGTAGCAACTCAAAAAATTAGAAAAAAAAATTATTGAAAAATCGATCGCAAGATTGCAAGTTAAATAATAGCTTGTAAAAATGGTTTCATCTCAATTGCGGGCGAAACCGCGGGTTATCGCTAGTAGTCACTAAAAATGCTAGTCAACCATAGTACGACGATGACGTCACATCGCGTAAACAGGGCGTGTATCGTTGTTATGGCAACCGCGTATTCGAAGCGTCGCGCACACACCCCTTAGAAACGCCGCGCCGCGACACCGTTACCGCGTCTGCAGAGGGTTGTAAAGATGAAGAAACTTGTATTCACCCCGTCCTACATACCACCCCCTATGCTGTAACTGTTTATCGATATTGCATTAGCGCGCAGGGGTTGGTTTGTTAAAAAAAGGCAGAAAGGTTCGACTTGGCGTTGCCACGGTTACGTCAACTGAACGACGCGACGTCCTGGAGGTGAAGGAAAGAGTGAGGATAGCCCGGTTTGGAAATGGCAGGCGCGAACGTCATGCTTGCGTAAAAGAAAACGCGATCATTTTTAGTGTATGGCACACTATTGGCGTCGGTCGGATGGCGGGAGCTCGATGTGTATTAACACGATAACTTCGATATACGCGAAATTTGGTTCACATGTTAGAAACCACACGAAACATATTTAAAATGGCTCGAATCGGACCATTTAGAGGTAGTATTTTTAGGGTAAATTTTTTCGGTCCAAAAGTACCGAAAAATTCTCAGAATCGTTTCAAATTTGAAACTTAACCCTTTACGAAGAACAAATATGTGCTGCTAAAGAAATAAAAAAAAATTGATAAAGAATAACTATCAGTTCTTATATAGAAAATTAACCAGATTTTTATACTACAGTGTAAACTCTATATAACGACGCTGAAGGGACTGCGCATTTTCTGGCGTTATAGAGAGTTGTCGTTATATGGAGACACAGAAAAATCAATATTATTTTACTATATTATAGTATTATTTTAATAATAACGCATAAAATTAAAGAACGAATTTCTTCGAATCTTCGGTACGTATGATGCCGACAGTCGAGGTAAATGCGGGCTAGACAATAAAGCTGCAGTTCTTATCAATTTCGGCAACTTAGAAAGTATCTACAATCAGTAGGTGCTTTATAAGTTGCCGAAATTACTTGCTTTATAATAACATATGGTCGTTATTTAGAGTGGCTGTGATGCTACATAGAGTGTATCATTGTATGGACAACAGAACAAACCAACCAAAGTCGAGTAATTTCGACATTTTACAGAGTTTAGCGTTAAATCGAGTGACCTTACATGGAGTTTATACTGTATTCGTATATTCAGTCACTATCTAAAAACCATATAATCAAATAAAACCTTGCATACACATATATAACACGGGGACACAAGAAGGATGAACCATCCAGGATATTGAAAACAGGATAACGGAAGTGCTTCTGACCCAACTCGGCAACTAATGTTTACTTTAGGAATGTTTTAACTGTAATTACTACCATAAAGAACCACAGGTCTTTTGCCACAGCTTGTGTGTTAATTATTTGATATTTTCCTAATGGTTATGCAAAAAAAAAACCTGCAAACGCTTAATTTAATATATCCATATCGTGTTTTAGCACAAGAACACCTCATTATAACAAATTTTAGAAGCGTGGCCATCTTTTAGACAGGATGGGGCTCCCAGCGGCACGCGTGGCGACTTTAATGCGGATATGCAAAATATCAGCCTCCAGCGTATAGACAAAACATGAATTATATATAAATATAGATTCGCACGCGTTTTAGCAATGCAACCTGCTTGCCCGGTTCGATGATTGGAATCATATTATGTGCAGGTGTATGACACATGTCTGTCTGCCTGTCTATACGTCCAGTGTCGACATGACCAAGTCACCAATCATCGATGTATCCACAAATCAATATATTATTATGCTTTTAGTCCAAACTCTGGCCGTACGAAAGTCTACCGGAAATTTTATTACTGAACTAGCGGCCCAGTCCGGCTTCGCCCGGGTGTAAATGTAATATATATAGGATATAAAAGATGAGAATCATTATCATTAAATTCTCAACGTGTATTGAATTTGCGCGAATTCAATCGCTTTTATTTGTGAATGTTCAAAAATCGAAGAAAAATCTTATTTCCCAAAAAGAAATTTAAAAAATTCTGTCGATCCGATCGCTACCAAACTTCAGAAGATCACCCGCTGGGCTAATCTAAAGATTGCCTGAAAATTTCATCAAAAATGGTCTACTCGTTTGGAGTCCATAGATTACATATACATCGTCTTTTATCTATATAGATTATTAAAATGTAAAAAGTAGTTATTGTGACAACGTTAATAGTTGGACATATAGTATCGCGAAGCTTTTTGTAGTTATTGATAAGTTCTTTAATATTGTAGAACGTACTTTTGTTCTATCATCAATAGTTTCCGCAGCGCATGCGACGAAAGATGTTTTATGGCATTTTTTTTTACATCTTGGTTTACGTTACTAAAGTTTTAGTAAGGATCCCTAATATTTTCTAGCAATAAATATATACTCAGGGTGAATGTAGCTTTCTAATGGTGAAAGAATTTTTTAAATCGGCACAGTAGTTTTTGAGTTTATTCATTACAAACATACAAAAATACAAATCTTTCCTCTTTATAATATTAGTGTAGATTTAACAATGTAAAATGATGAAAAAACATTAAATCGGTGGCAGATAATGCAATATCTTTAGCGACGCATCAATGAAGCGAGTTCATAACTCTAAAAAAGTTTTACCTCCCCCATGGATCCTAAGTCCTCGGATAACTCTCCATCTATTTAGTTTTTCTATTTGTAATTTCTCCTTCTGTAGTAAAGTGGACTTCATAAACTATTGTCACAGCATTTACAGTAATAATTTTTTTCCTTTCTGATAGCATACCGCCACTTAGTTTTCAGTTTCGAATCCTTTAAAAATACAAAACGTGTATAATTTGAAAATTGGTAAACACAACACAACGGCATTGTCAATGTTTTATTATTTGAAATGAACTTATTTACTACGAACTATTCACATATTGAGGTCATTATATAGCTGGCGCCCCTAGCGGTACAGTTTGGCAATACCCATCTACATTCTGAGTGTCAACATTGCATTTTAAATTTAATATCATTAGCAATTCAATGACTGCAGCCTACGGCGTTTTTATTTATAATTAAAATATGACTTATTAATTAATTATCAGTGTAATCTTCACACGCTAATAGACAGACTAATAATAATTACAGACATTACCATAACATTTTTAATTATAGATATTCTAAAAATGGACACGTCGTGTGAGTGGTTTAAGGTGACTGTTTATCAGCTGGTCAATATGCCTCCTTTTGGCCGGTACAGGAATTACCGTTTCTCGGCGAGAGGCAATAGGAAAAAGTCCTAGCCACATCTGCCACCGCCGGGATTCGAACCCGGACTTCCCGAATGCGAGTCTAGTGCTGTCACCACTACTCTACCCAGCTCGGTAATACAATTTAATTTCATTTAAGCAATATTATAATCGGAATCAAAGTTTTCTACATGTCGTTATTTATACATGAACCGAGAAGAGGATTGGCAAAGAACGCATAAATATCTAAAATGTAAGGTTATAAACATTAATTTAACGACCTGTGGATTATAAAAAAACACACACACATGCCACATTTATAGAAAAGAACCATTCTCTATCTGAGAACATAGGCTAATAAATAAGCAATAAAACACATTTACTGAAATTAAAGATTGATGAACATAAAACATCACGATAAAATAAACATTAACCTGTTGATATGTGTAAGTGTTAACCAATTCTATAAATAATAATTTATGTAACCCATTTTAATAACGTTCAACACACGAAACGAGACGAGCTCGTTTGAATATTCGGCTTTACTAGTGACTTCTGTCAGTTTCTGGAAGACTCATGCTGGGTTGCAGAAAGGATAATTTGATTCGACAATGAACTTAAATTGTACTTTTTGTATAACCAAGTTGATTCCAAGATATGAATAAAATACATAAGAAAATACAATCAAAATACTGGCATAGCAAAAAACAGCAGACGAAGAAAACAGATTTTACGCAATAAGAGTTGTTGTGTTAATAGTAATGTTTGTTTGGAAGTTTTATGCGTTATTATTAAATAATACTATAATAGTAAAACAATATTGGTTTTTCTTTCTCTCCATATAACGACAACTCTCTATAACGCCAGAAAATGCGTCATCGTCGCTATATAGAGTTTACTCTGTTTTTATATACTTATACGTAGGTACTAAAAAGTAAAAACATCGCCCAGAAAACGGTTGTGCTTCTCTGCTATAGGATGGCGCGAACAGAATCCCTGGGCGGCACAAACTACCATCACTACTCACTAGGCGGCACTAGTGTCGCCTACTTTAAATGCAATTTTATGCACTGCAAATATGACTTCTTGTAATTAGATTTGAACCTGAAAGTCTTATATCAGAAATTCAGAAGATGGTTCTTGCGACGATTTTCAGCCATTCTCTCTCTCTCTCTCTGTCTCTCTCTTCTATTCTCTCTAATCATTTTAAGGTCACCTGTATCACATAGAACATAGATATTTAAAACTGTCAGTTAACAATGAATTATGAGCAACACTGTGGTACAAGCAACGGCCGGCCGAGGCGCGTCTGTCTAAACTGATGATCAAAGAGATTAACAAGAATATAACATCTTCTTTTCAAATTATACATAAGTATAAATTATATTTATTTAAAAGATGCCTTTAAGGGTAAAAGTCATTACCCAAAATTATATTAACAATAAATTATATACAGACATAAGTTTCGTGTGTGTATTTAAGACATATTTAAGATATGGACTTAGAAGGATGCGGATCTTTTAAAGTCTTTTTTTAACAGTCCGTCGTAACGTTTATCAAACAATACGCGGTGTTCCGGAATGACTGAACTACTCTTTCAAGTGCAGTAAAAATTACGTTTCTAAATCAAGCTAGCAAGTCTTTTAAGAACCAACGCTTATAGGTAAATTTTTGTTCCACGCTTTTGCGATTAAGTATCATCTTAATCGCGGGACAAAAAATACAAATATATCTTGCCGCCTTCATCACAAATCCTTCTCCGTCCCCGTCTAAAATCGATTACAGCTCTCCCGACGCTATTTTTAATTTACATTCATTTATACCACCAGTCTACCTTCCTGCAATCCTAACTAGATTCAATAATAACGGACATGAACAACGCAAAGTTGTAATTAAATCAATCAATAAAGATTAAAAAATCGCATAAACCTGCACGACGTCACACACAAAACCAGCACAAACCAGCAAGTTTCGTGATGTGCGGTAGACATTTTGCAGTTTTTAAGTAGTTTTAGCAATGCAAATTGATTAATGAAAACGACACATCACTAGCACACTAGATCGGTCCAGCAGAGCTATACAGAAATTACAGGCTGCTTGTTGTAGCCTGCAAGTGCTGGTTTAATGTACGTTATGGTACCTTTCTGATGGTTGTGCTGTGCTGGTCGTGCCTGATAGATGTGCGCGGTCTTTTACAGTGAATTAGATTAGCATTTCCCCAATTTTTCCTATGACAGACTTCACAAATTTTGAAGCATTTTTAAAAGCATATAAAACTCATTATCGGTATATGTTATTTCTCAAAGGTGTTTTTGTAGGTATGAAATATCTCCCTTAATACTGTATCAAAATTAATGTTTGATACGCCATTTCGGAGGTTATTTTTCTTTCTGATGACGAACAATAAGTTAATATCTTAAAATTGATTTTTCATTAAAAAATTACAATTTTCAGAAATTCAGAAAAAACAAATATCGCCATCTAATAGCAATCTGTTTAACAGTTGTCGGTAATATTAAGTGACGTAGTGGCGCTGCAGTCTCTGAATAGAATAGAATAAAATGTATGTCCACCCTATTATATTACGTAACTGACCACTAACGGTGCGAAATATTCGCACGGATCCACTAGTAGTAAATAATTTCGAATTACTTTTTTGGGTTGATAAAATACGAAGTAATATAATTTCGGAACACAGCGTGCAAATATTTAAAATTGTTTGACCCCGATTTGCTCATGGGGATCTATATGTTGAGATTCTAAAAGCGCAGGTCGATTCAAGGGTCATTAATAAACATATCTTTGACATTTTCATAAATTCTTATTATGTTCTATGTTCTACACTACACTCAAAATAGTGTAGTGTGGATACACTGCGTGACTGCACTAATATTAGTGCAGTGTGAAAATTTACCAACACACTGGGTTGCAAAAAGCGTCAGAAAATCTTATTTGACAATGACCTTAGATTGTGACCGCACATTTTTCTTCATAACAAGAGCATTGTACAATTTTGGATCCTGCTCGAAATAATTGATTAATTAAAACGATTTTTTTAAAACCGTGTACACATATATTTAACATAGTTTAATAATTTCCACTTCGAAACAACATCTATTTCTATGTAGATCAATTTGTTTTTGTGTTCTACAATTTTGACGACATTACACTGCTTTTGCATTTATAAAAACTAATTATATGATCACAATCTAAGGTCATTGTCAAATCAATTTTTTTGACAACGCTGTCTGTTATCCAACACTAACGAGGCAGCGAGAAAAGCTGATAAAATACGCACGCCACCGCTTGTTCATTTTATAAAAAATATAGACAGTAGAATAGCTATAGTTTGCCATGACTATTAAGACTCATCCATTGTTCCAATACAATATTAGAAAATTTATTTTCAAGCGCCTGTCACCATCGGAACTCAAACCCGATTCTTTCCACTGTTGCAGCGAAATGAGTTATCAATTACACTCCAAACAGTCAATATTTCTTATATTTGTAACTGTTTCTGTCACACCATGCGAGAGCTAATTTTTAATATTTTTATCTTGGTAATGCTAAACATGAACCTTCACAGTAGTGACAGTTTTTGGATGAACTATACCGTAGAGAATAAATTACCGATAAAAATTATAGTCACGTTTGTAATTATTAAAGACAAATGAAGGGGCTTTAAAAAAAGAATACATTTTCTAAAAATAATTAGGTGCATGAGACCGTTATTATGATTACTATTTATGGGTTTTAAACTAGAAAATTAGAAGAACGAACTTAAGTAGAATGCCTATAATTATGTGAAATTATTAGACAATTCGGCAACACCTCCCATTTAGTAAGCAATAAATAAAAGCGTATATGAATTCGTGAAGCGTGAACCTGTCTTATTATGGGCAATAAACTAAAAAAAATGCGCTTCAAATTTACACAGCACTACGTTACAGGGGTGGCATTATTATTATTCAAAATACGTTAATCTTTCGAGAGATATAATTTTTTATGCGGATACTAAAATTTAAAAAAACCTGTCAAGTAAGTGTCGAACTCGCGTAAAGAGGGTTTCGTACCATTCCGTTTTCTGTGAGAACTTGAAGACTTTGGTTTTCCTGTAAACTATGACTGAGGCCCTATATTCTGTGTTTTTTCAAAATTTTAGGCTCAACAGTTTCGAAGATAAGGGCCTCAATATCTTTTAACAATATAAAGAGCTACCTTTGTGCCCACGCTTTCATTATAAAGTGCATCAGTTTGCTTATCTGCCTCACACTATTCGTGAAATAAAAGATAATCATGCAAGAGATCAAAGAGCTCTACGTTTAATCGCAGATATGATTTCAGTCAGCGGTTCAGCTTGATACGGACACGAGATTAATTACTGTAATTAGGTGGTTTTAATTGCTGTTCTTCATCACCTACACACGATCCGCGAAACAAATTAAGCAGTTGCATTGTTGTTATTCGTGGGTTGAATAAAACCACATGTGAGATGCATTCGTGCAGATTTAAAATGTTGCATCGGTGCAAAGTTCGAGCCGTTGCCCCCTCGGGGAAAAGTTGACCACTAAATCTACGGTGGCAAGACAAAGTCGTTCATGTTTAACAATTTATGTGCAGATACAGATTTATTTTAGACGCGATCTTAAGAACTGCTGAACGGATTTAAATGCGGGTTTTACGATCCGATAGCCTATTTCTTAGTGAAGGTTTAAGGCTGTCGGAACGCTCTGAATTTAAGCCCAAAATACAGCTTCGGCTGTCAACTGATTGTAGACTTATTCGTCAACATTTTGCAAAAATTCTTTCTCTATAAGGAAGATAAAGGACAAATCTAGGTCTCTAATGCACTACTTTTATAATTTATGTGCGATTTACTAGAAAAAAAGTTCGCATTAATTGTGCCAAAAAAACACACGTTTTCAATGTCACACTACGACCTTATTCGTACTTATTTCACAAAACTGTTCCATCACAAACCTAAAGTGACTCTTCCTTTTTCGGAAAAGTTTTTTAAATGTTCAAAATATTTCCAAAAATTAGAGTAGATTAATTGACAAAAAAATCAGCCATAAGTCTCATTTCCTTGCATTCATAGAAACAATTAAAGAGAATAACAAGAAAACAAATGACACTAAGTGGGTACCTACATTTATTTTTGATGAGACAGAGGAAATGACATGGAGCTCTTTTTGAATTACAAATTATTCCCAGAAAAACGTCTCGTGACAACTGAATTCAGTTTCTTGAAAGACTTATTATTATTTTTGGCAAGAATCATATCCGCTACTTCCATTTCTCTTATTACCTGATCGCCAATCTTGTATAATTACCACAAATTAAAAATGATTTTTACCAGCACTGGAATAAATGCAACAAACAAAACAAGTGCACAACAATAAAACAGCAGAAGAACGTTACAATTTAACAAAGAGCCATTCGCTCAACAAAAACAAAAAAAAAAGAAAACACTGTAAATGCATCAATTATCATCAAAGTAAGCGACCTTTTTAAAACAACAATATAACAAAGACGCATCGCAAGACAAATAAAACAGCATCGCTCATTGTGCACAAAATGCCATTAAAAAAACGATGCACCGACTCCATTTTCAGTTCGCCCGAAGGTGTTAATTAAACTGTTATTAATTGCCTTATGGCGCGTCTCCTTAATAAGGACTATTTGCGCACTTTGTTGTTAATTTAAAAAAATGATAAAAACAAGCCACGTCTATATACAAAGTGTCCGAAAAATGCGCCTCAATAATAATTAACTCTTTCCCGGTTAACCTTGGAACCCTACCATAAAATATAGATAGTTACCGTGGTAACATAAAATTTAATTTGGAACAGTAGCGCCAATTAAATAAATGAGGCAGACACTTTCGGAAGGGTTAACATTCAACCAAAATATACCAAAGCTGAATTTTGAAAAATGAAAAATAATAAGTGATTGATTCACGCTGAAATTTTTATAGCAACTTCATTTAAAAATATTTGTAAAAAAGCCAGACACTTTTTAAGACTATTTTTGGAAACTTATTTATGGGTAAGATTTAAAACACTAGCCTTAAACACCGGAAAAAGTGTCTGGCTTTTTGCAAATATTTTTAAATATATCTATTGAAGTTGCTATAAAAATTTCAACGTGAATCAATCACTTATTTTTTCATTTTTGAAAATTCAACTTTGGGGTGTTTTGGTTTAATGTTAACCTCTCCAAAAGTGTCTGCCTCATTTATTTATTTAAAATCAACTTAACTTTCGAACAGTACTTGTTGGCTTTTGAATCAAACACTTTTTTGCCACATATTTTTTTATAAACCTTTCCTGAATGCGCAGTACCTAGCGTACCCAAGTAGCCAGGCAAACACTCGTTTACCTATACATCTTACTTACATATATACTAATGTATAAAATTTATCCCTGAATCAAACAGTTTATGAGGTCTCCGACTATATGAAGTTGCAGCATGAATAAATAGAACTTGAACGCCGCGCCTGCGCAGTGAGCACAACCTTTTCGTTGTTTTTGATAAATGAAGATGACAGCGAGAGTCAGCAACGGAACTTGCTATATCATCCGAGTATCACATTTAATTATAGACCGATCGTATTATTCATCATCGCGATGGGTGGCATGTAGAAAAAAACATCAAAACTATTTCATAAGTGTTCCGTTTTGCGCGGAACACTTAAAACGGACAAATGCAAATAAGACTCGCACACCGAGAGTTCCGTATCATCAACCATTATTGCAGGCATGCGGGCGGATTTAAGTTTTTCGGGACCCAGGTATTAGTTAAAATAAGATCTTTAAATTGTGATTTAAAATTTATTTTTTATAACATCAAAATTAGAGGTGAAACTTGGTGACATGACCAAACAAATAATACTATAAAACAACTCAAAACTTTTTCAAAATTACCCCAAAAAAATATCAAAATTCACCCAAATTTTTTTTCAAAATTTCTTCAAATTTCACCCAAAAAAATTTCTAAATTCACCAATGATAATGATAATCATTAATACGATAAGTGGTCAATGTTAATGAAAACGTATTTAAAATGTATGAGAGTAATTGAAATAAATTTTCGTGGGCCACGCCCTGGTAACGCAAAATGGATAACGCCTCAATGAGATGAGTTCATAAATCTAAAGAAGTTTCACTTCCTCCGTGAGCTTAGATGGGTGAGGCTTACACGTTTTTTGTTGCTTTGGAAAGTGCGTTCTCCAAACTTGTCCATATATTTTTGTTACATCCCGTAAATGGATTGTATAATAATAACCATAAATATTTCAGCAAGAACCGCTTATAAGAAAATAAGCTTTGGACTTTACAGCGTCGCAAATACATATAATTTTATTTATTTTATTGGAATTGTCAACCGACATCGAAAATTTTAAATTATAAACAGACCGTAAACATTTCTTACACATAATAAACTTGAATTTATATTTTTGCAAAATACAATAATATCAAAATAATGCGTAAAATTCTTAAAATGAAATTTAGCAAATAGTTTCGCTATCATATTATGAAACATTTCACTGTTGCAAAAAATACGATATTGCACTTGATTCTCGGTCGAGTGAAGGTTCATATTGTGGCGAAATGAAACTTGTCACCATTTGTGAATCGTACTTTATATTATTTCATGTCATAATTTTTCTAGCTACTTATGTAATCGCCTAATAAATGTTGTATTTCGTTAGACTTTTACAGTAGTATCAGCTTAGATTTCAAACCAAAAATACCAACGTTCAGTTTTTGTAAAAATCCTGTGTGCGAATTAAATAGTTTAGATAAAAAATATTAAACTGACGTCGTTGATCACAATTAAGTATTAATACTTAATATTGGACGATTACATAATTTACCTAAAGAACTATAATACAAAACGAAATCATTAATTTAAAATACATATTAAAATCTAACATTACATAAACTTGTATCAATTATTTAATTTATTAATAAACCATTCTAAACAGAAACTATTGTACTTAAAAAAAAATTAAGGGCCGTTCCAATTTTCTAATAGTGTCTAATGTAATATTAGTTCTCGGAGAATATAAAATACTTTTGCAGATGTGCTTTATTAGAGAAATGTTGATTGTTTAGAAATGTGTTACTATAGAATAATTGCTAATTCAGACGCCGCGATAGTGGAAGATACGGGTTCGTATCCCGACAGTGACATCGTTTGAATTGTAATTTTTCTAATATGGTATTTATTTGTGACAATGAGTGTTTCATAATATGATATCAAAACTATTTTCTACAGTTTCATATAATAATTAATATGTGGATAGTTTCTGTCGAAATATGTTTACTAAGGTATGTACCTGTTATCGTACATTTTTTAATCCATTTTAAAATAGTGTAATAGACTCTATATTACAGTCTCTCTACACTATTCATCCGATTACGATGAAATTTTGGCGAGTTATTGACCCAAAAAACTGATTGTGAAATAAGCTCGCGAGAAATTTCAAACTGTGGTCGCAAAATTTATTTTATTACTGTCTTTATTAACTGTGATTAAACATTAAACTTCACAAAATTTGACTTACTGCTTAAAAAATTCAAAAAACATACATTTTTGCCCTAAAAATTGAATCAAAAAACGTGGTATTCGTTAATATTTACAACACGTCACAAGATTTCGAATTACGGGAAGGCAAATTATCATTTTAAAGTTTTTTCTACACAAATTTATGTTAAAAAGGCTTGTTTAATATTTTTTTTTCGAATGTGACTTTTTCTAAACAAAAAATTGTGTAAAATTTTCTCGTTGGTACTTGATTTTAAATTATTTATTTAGATCAAATAAACAGCAAAAAATTAGCTAAAAGTCATATAGGAAGAATGATATATGGATAAGAAGAATGGTTTATTTTGAAGCATTAACATCAAAGATCATTGAAATTAGAGATTTCCAAAACGTGAATTTTACATGCACACTGCACATACCCAAAGGACTATAAAACATTGTTTCATCTTGATCGCCGCAGGTAGCGGCTAGGATGAAATATTGATTGACGTTGATTATTTCGCTGCCAAATCAAAATTTATCCGCGGGTCGAAGCCGATCCGGAAAGCTGATAATTGATAATTTAAAACAATGTACTGTTTCCATCATTTAGATATATAAAAAAAAGTCTACGGACAATTACATTAATTTTTCCTTGAATTATACAGTTTCTGGTACGAATAATTGCATGCCACTGCTTTGCATAAAATAATTACCAATTATACGCAAATATTGTATAATCTTACAATCTCGATAATTATATAAATTTTAATGCAGCGTCTTCAAATTATTGCGCAAAGTACTTATTAAACCCCCGGTTGGCACTCACCCAGCAATTTTAAAAGCAAAAGCAACAAGTTGATCAATTTGTTTAAGCGCGGATGTTGTTAAAACGAATTATTGACTCTATAATAGTCAAAGAAATGGATCAATTGAAAGAATAAGAATTCAAAAAAATCTTCCAGTTAGAGCGGAAATCATAAAAGAGTAATCAAATCGAAATTCTCTTGAGTATGCAAGTAATTATTAATTATATAGCATTAAACGGGAACGGATTGTGTTTTATAGACGTCGACTTTCAGTTAGCGTGCTTCAATTCTTTTGAAATATCGTCATGTTATATTAATTACTAAATTAACGTCTAATTATTCTACATTCCAAACTATTCCAACTTCAGCGTAGATGTTGCGTGCCTCTTTCAATATATACTCGAAATCACATTCGTATAAAACTACTACAGTAGAACCTCGATAAGTTAAAATCCAAGGGAAACGTTAAAAAATTTAAGTTGTCGAGTTCTTTACTTATCGAGAGGTTGTCGATGTAAAATGTTTAACTTACCGAGGTTTCTGGATTTTATAGAGGATGAATTTAGTTCAATAGAGGTGACATAAATACATACTTTAACTTATGGAGGTCACCAAAATATTATTTTAAGTTATCGAAGGCGATGTTCAAAATGTTTGTTTAAGTTACCGAGGTTCTGTGATTTAAGTAATTAAGGTTTAATGCTTTCAGGGGAAGGGAATTCAAAAGTTTTTTAACTTACAGAGGTTTCGCATCTCTTGCTCAGTGTAAGGAACACGGACAACGCCGGGTTTAACGATCAATTACAAATATAGCGCTACGGTACGACACACCTGTCTGATGATAATGTGATAATTAGAAATTGTAGTCAAGCTCCCATATATATCATTAAACTGATCTATGTGAAAATACTGGTCTTCAGTTCAGCGAAAAAGTTTATACAGAAATGCATATATACAAAAAAAAATGATCTAGTTTAACCTGTTCTAATTGACTTATACGGCCACACACGGAGACAGAAAAATATGTTAATGAAAAAAAAAAGTACAAATTTCTTCTAGTTGTAGTTTTTTTTGTCTTTATTAATGAATATCGTCATCCATAATTCACAATGATTTCATTTTATAATCGACGACTTTATCTATAATAACAATGCAGTGTCTTAGATCGATCGCCTATAAACAGTACAGCGAAATAGAAAAACAATTTCTGATCATGAAAGCCCTTTGACGTTTTTTGTTCCGAAGTGCCGTTAATGAAATTATATCGCCAAAGATTTTTAAATATAAGCATATACCGGTTGATTCCCGTGCTAGTAGGACATGATCTATACTCCAACTTTTTATTTAAAGAATTCTATAACCGTGAAAATGGCAAATTCACCTTTATATGTCATGAGCAATTTAGTTGATGATGATATTTTGAACATACCTTTAAGATGTTTGAAAAATATTTTAATGTAAATTTTAAACTTTGTGGGTTGTTAGGCTGAATAATAATAATAAAAAGTTTAGTGTCTATTTCACTGTGTCTTGGAGATGGGCATTGCCAATCTTTACCGCTAGTGGCGCCAGCTATATAAGGACCTTAGTATATGTTGTGTATCCATCTTTAATTTATGTAATTTATAATATATTATGTAATGGTATCTAAATTGTAAGCTAGAATAATTTTTATGGGATTCAATGTACAGATGTTAAGGAATAAAGTAATAATTTAAAATGAGATTAAAATTGATTATTTGAATAAAAAGATTGTAACAATTTGGCGACGAGGATGCCTGCGACGGAAGAACAGACGCCACAGAGAGCGAATTTGATTGGAGTTATGGAGCCATACATTTTGGGTGAAAATTTTGAGGATTATCTTGAACGGCTAGATAATTATTTCGAATTAAATAACGTATCTGACAACAAATTTAAAATTTTATTACTACTAAATTTAATTGGACCAGCAGCAAGTATAAAATTGTCTAAATCTTGCAAACCAAGGAAACCCAAGGATCACACATACGCACAAATTATAACAAAATGCAAAACAATATTTTGCAGTGGCCGTATTGGTATAGCTGAACATTATAAATTCAATAATAGGAGCCAGCAAGAGGGAGAAAGCGTTTCGGAATTTGCAATCGAGTTACAAGCTCTAGCTGAACATTGCGAGTTTAATGAAAGTTTTTTAGACATGGCGTTAAGAGACAGATTCGTTGCGGGTTTGAGGAATAAAGAGATAAAGTCAAGACTGTTAAACGAAGACAAAACAGCGAAATTTGAGAATTTATTGAAGATAGCATTGAGTTTAGAAATGGTTAAAAAAGAAGTCGGAGCCATGCAAAGCCACGCTCAAGGTCGAGGAGAAGTCTATGCAGTACATCGTTTCAGGGATCAAAGAAGAAGAGAAGAAAGAAATAGAGGTTATCAAAGGACAGAAAGAAGTTCGGAAAATTCGGACAGCTCAAGGCATCAGGAAGGCAGGAAGAATCAAGACGTGGTTTGTTTCAATTGCGGAGGAAACGGACATTTTCAGCATCAATGTCCATCGAAGAGAATCTACAGGAACACTCATCAGCAAGGAAACGAGGGAACCGGTTTTGGTAAGAATGAATGGTATGATAGGAACTATGGAGAAAGTCGACAGGATAGGAGAAATTGGTATGATAAAAATGATAGATATGGGAATAATAATAGATTTAATAATAATAGATTTAATAATAATAGATCTAATAATAATAGAAGTAGAGTTGGATTTGTAAATAATGCAGATGAATCTTTGAATAATACAAATTTTGATAATTTAAACATTGTAGAGTCAGAATGTTCAACGAATAATATTACGTCAATTAGTAAAATGTTAAATAACAGCGATGGGTTACGTAAGGAGTTCAAGTCTCTTTTTGTAGAACTTTTGATTGAAAATAAAATTATAAAAATGGAATGCGATACAGGATCTTGTGTTACAATTTGTTCAATAGAACATTATGATAAATATTTTAGTTATATTAAGCTTGAAAAGGCAAATTTGCCACTATCGGTTATTACTGGTCAGACTATAAATATTGTTGGTCAAATAAAAGTAAAAGTTTTGTTTAATAATAAAAATTACATTTTAAATTTAATTATAATTCAAACTGCGAGAAAATTTTATCCGTTATTGGGGCGTGATTGGCTGGACGTGTTGTATCCAAATTGGCGTAATTTATGTTTGGTCAATAATTTGAATTCTGAAGTCACTCCAGAAGCATTTTTGATTAAAATAAAAAATAATTATAAACCTTTGTTTGATAACGATTTAAAATGTCCTATTAAAGAATTCACAATAGATATTCATTTAAATGAGAATGCAAAGCCTATATTTTATAAAGCATACACATTACCTTTTTATTTAAGAAATAAAGTAGCATCAGAGATAGAAAATTTATGCGCGGAAGGTATACTTGAACCTATTTCGAGATCGGATTGGGCGTCTCCAATTGTAGTTGTACCAAAAGGTCAGACAGGAATTCGTATTTGTGTAGATTGTTCAGTTACAATAAATAAATTTATTAAAATGGAACATTATCCGTTACCAGTTATTGACGAAGTTCTTGCAAGTCTAGTAGGTGTTAAATATTTTTGCGTTTTGGACCTCAAAGGAGCTTATCAGCAGTTACGATTATCAGATAGTGCTAAAGAGTTGTTAACGATAAACACGCATAAGGGTTTGTTTTCATATTGTAGATTGCCGTTTGGGGTCAAATCAGCAGCGTCAATTTTTCAATCAATCATGGATATTATTTTAAAAGGGTTGGATAAAGTTTTTTGTTACATTGATGACATTTTAATTGGAGATATTTCTTTAGAAAAATTGAATCATAAATTATCCACAGTATTGGACAGATTGCTAAAATATAATGTGAAAGTAAATTGGGATAAATGCAAATTTTTTGTCGAAAAAGTTACATATTTGGGTCATGAAATTTCACAAAAGGGGATTTCTCCCAATCAGGAAAAAATAAAAGCAATTTTAGAAGCCCCCGAACCGAAAAACACATCACAATTAAAATCATTTGTCGGTTTAATTAATTATTATTCTAAATTTATACCCTACTTAAATTCTAAATTACAGCCATTTTATAAACTTTTAAGAAAAAACGCGATTTGGAGTTGGGACGAAAATTGTAAACAGTCATTTGAAAAATGCAAAAAAGAAATTTCACAAAATAAAATGCTAGAACATTTCGATCCGAAAAAGCCAATAGTTGTAATTTGCGACGCTAGTAATGAAGGTATTGCGGGAATTTTATGTCACGTAATAGATAACGTAGAAAAGCCAGTATTTTTTATTTCGCGTACTCTTTCCCAAACAGAACAAAAATACCCTATTTTACATCGCGAGGCGTTAGCTATAGTTTTTGCTATGGAAAAATTCTATAAATATGTATTTGGGCATCACGTTACTATATATAGCGATCATAAGCCTTTGGAAGGTATAATTAATTTGAAAAAAGGGGAACCACCGGTTATTGCGAACAGACTGCAAAGGTATTTAATTCGCTTATCAATATTTGATTACACTTTAAAATATCGTAAGGGTTCGTGTATTAGTCATGTAGATTGTTTGTCGCGGTTGCCTATATCAGATCAACATTCAGATGAGGACATTATTGAAGAAAGATTAAGTACAATTAATTCTATTAACACAGTAGATTCAGATCTAATATTAAATTTGGACTTAATCAAAATAGAAACTCAAAATGATTTATTTTTAAAAGAATTATATAACTTTATTTTAAAAGGGTGGCAGGTAAAGATTCCTAAAATTTATAAAAATTATTATTCAAAAAGTCACGATTTGAGTATAGAACAGGGTTGTATTCTTTATAATTCCAGAGTTATAATACCGAATAAATTAATACCTGAAGTTTTGAATTTGTTACACATGAATCATATTGGCACTGTTAAAATGAAGCAGATAGCACGACAATATGTTTATTGGGAAAAAATCAATAAAGATATTGAACTATGTGTTAAGACGTGTGAAAGTTGTCAATCTACTCATAAAGATTCCAATAAAAAACATTATGGATCTTGGCCTCAAGTAAACTACCCATTTGAAAGAGTGCATTTAGATTTCTTTTATTTTAACGGTACACAATTCTTAATAATGATAGATTGTTTCAGTCGATGGTTGGAAATTAAAGAAATTAAATATTCGAACGCATATAATTTAATTAATGAACTGGAAGCTATATTTCGAATATTTGGCTATTGTCATGAATGTGTGTGTGATAATGGTCCGCCTTTTGGAAGTTACTTATTTCAAGAGTATTGCCGTAAAAAGGGAATACGTTTGACGCACAGCCCACCTTATCACGCACCAAGTAATGGAATTGTCGAAAGAGCAGTTCAAACGGTCAAATCAGTTCTAAAAAAAATTATAATTGATAACAATAACAAAAGATTTAATTTAACTGGGGAAATAAATAAGTTTCTTTATAATTACAGAAATTTACCATGTACAGACAATAACATTATTCCATCTCACCGAATGTTTTCATTTAAACCTAGGATATCTCTTGATTTGATTAAAGTTAATAAAGAAAAAAAGATATTTGAACCAGTAAAATTTAAAGAAAAAAATAACGTGCAATTTAAAAGTAACAAAAATAAAAATGATAATATTAATAATGACATCATAGGTTACAATGAAAATGAGACGGTTTGGTATAAAAGTAATTTCAATAGTTATGTTAAATGGATTAAAGCGTTAATTATAAAAAAGAAAAGTACTCATATATATTTGATAAATGTGAATAATTTCATTAAATTAGCACACACGAATCAGCTAAGGAAGTACTACAATAAACCTGATGTTTATGGTAGTTTGTTAAATAAATCTTCAGAAGATCTACCTCCCACACAGGACGTAGATATTCCCAGACGTTCTACAAGACCGCGTAAGCGACCTAGTTGGTTTACACCAAAATAATTTAATTTTTTTTGTATGGTAATTTTGAAAAATTTATTAAGTTGAAGTTTTTGTTGATTTTCAAAATAAAGTTTGATTTATTTACTTAAAGGGGGAGATGTTGTGTATCCATCTTTAATTTATGTAATTTATAATATATTATGTAATGGTATCTAAATTGTAAGTTAGAATAATTTTTATGGGATTCAATGTACAGATGTTAAGGAATAAAGTAATAATTTAAAATGAGATTAAAATTGATTATTTGAATAAAAAGATTGTAACAGTATATGAACTGTTTTTGATTATTTAAAAACTACCAACGCAAAGCAGAAAAGCTGGTCATATAATATTATAAATGGAAAAGATTGTTTTTAATAATGATTGCAAGTATATACAACGTCGAATGTAAATAATTATAAAATTACTCTTTTACAAATTCTAAACTATTATTCGTTTACTGCAATCTTTTGAATTATATCTTTGTCTTTCCTGTTATTTGATCCAAAAAAAAACAGATATTCTCAAGTTGAATTTTTTCGGAGTCGTTTCATCGCATGTATATTTTTTATCCTATTATACTCGAAATCTCGTGACGTGTTGTAAAAAAATATTGACGAATATCAAGCTTTTTTACTCAATTTTTAGGGGAAAAATGTTATTTTTAAACAGCAAGCAAAAGTTTGTGAAGTTTATTGCTTAATTCCAGCTAATAAAAACTGTAAAAAAATGCGACCACAATTCGAAATATCCCGAGAACATATTTGACAATCTGAGTGATCAACCACCTTAAATATGAAAAAGATTGACTGTTTGGATGTCACTGTTGAATAAATGATAACTTATTCCGCCACGATAGTGGAAAAATTCGAGTTTGAGTCTCGATGTTTTTTTTTAATATAGCATTACAACACGGTGTATTTTATAATTTGCACTGATTTTTCGTTCGGCACTTGGTAGAACATGATTAATAATAACAAATACATAAAAACACTTGGAAATTCTACAAAAATTATTATTAAATTATTTTTTGACGATCGTTTCGGACAATAACATCCTCAAGAATTCATATTCCTGAGGATGGATTATTAGTGTATTTGCCATATGGCAACATACACTATTGGCGTCGGTCGGATGGCGGGACCTAGGGGTCGGACCAAAATTTCTCGACGTTTCATAACCTCCTAAACACTTTGGCACCATTTTTAAAAATGTTTATATATATATGTATATATATATATATATATATATATATTTATATACGTATATATATATATATATGTGTACGCGCGATAACTTTCGAAAGAGTTAATTGATTTCAACGAAATTTGGGCCGCATGTTGAAATCCATCACCGCAAGAAGCCTATTTAAAATGGGCCTAATCGGGCTATTTTAAGGGTAGTTTTTAGGGGTTGAAAACTGTTTTTGGGCCCCAAAATACCGAAAAAATTCTCCGAATCGTTTCAAAATTGAAATTTAACCCTTTGGTAGTGATTAAAAAGTTTCCCCACAATTTTAATAAAATCGGCCCGACAGGACCGGATTTACAAATTTTATGAAAACACTAGTTTGCAGATAGTGACTTATTTATTGAAGGGTGTATTTAATTTGGTGTAGACGTTAGATTGATAATAATATTACAATTAAGAAAAAAATGTTATTTTAAGGGGTGTATTAAGGGGTTAAATTTTTTATTTTGCCCAAAAACAAACTTAATTTCACATAATAAAAGTATAAAACCACACGGCCCTATACAAGCAAATACACTATATTGTCGGCAGGGTTTTGGCACTGCGACCCGGGGTTTTTTTTATTTAAATACGACTCAAGCCTTAAAAATCATGTATTTTAAATTTCGGTCCAAAACGCCAATACTTGTCACGTGACTGCCGTGACGTCAGACGGTCACAAAGTAGGGGACTGTGCTCATAAACGATAGTAAACTGATGAGGTGATGAAAGATTGTTCCGTAGTTGTTGCTATAGTTACATGTAATTTGACCTTTCCCATAAACAAATAATAATAAATTACACACTAAATATTAACCAAACAATGAAGCCTTTTTACAGCGTCTGATGCTGTTCATGACCCTCTGACGTCATGCACTATGATTGGTGTTCGTTGTCACGTGACTTGAGAGTAATTTAATTAGGTTCTATTTATTAAATATTAATTAAATTCCGTAAAAATAAGGAAAAATATTGTGTTTTTTAGTATTTCCAACACACAAACTACCAATTAACGTTAAAATTATGCTTTTATTTGAATACAGTCAACATCCCTATTGTAGCGAACTGTGGGTATTCTACTTTTAGAAATCAATATATTTTCGAAACGAAGTAAAACAATTTACCATATCTTGGTATATCTCTATATACTATAATTGATACACGTTCACAAGCCGCTCTGCTACTGTAATAATAAGCGAATTCTTGGAAACGTGAATTTGCTGCATGAAATTGCATTGCAAGAAAGCGTTTACACACGTTCAGAAACAGTACGAGAATAATTATCTTTTGAAAAATTACAAAATAATAATAAAAAAATTAATTAAAAATACATTGCGTATTGATTAAAACGAAATCATCACTTTTTTCTTCAAATATTAACCACACAATATAATCTTTTTTATTTTGTCGTTTAATGTAAATGTTACGGATTTTTTGTAGTGATTATTCATTTGAACAGAATCTGTACCAGTAAAATGAGAGTAATTTTTTGCCTGAGCTGCGGCGTCACGCATACAAGAAAAATAATTAAATAAATTATCTTTTGCCAATCAAAAAATATATATGAATGTATAATTTGATAGAAAACAAGATTTCTTCTAGTAGGAATTGCTCAACCCTTTAAAATATCAATTATAAACATGGACGATTTCGACGAAACAGTAGGTTTGGTCGTAAGTCTAATTATTCAACTTGCATTTTAGTCAAGACTCAAGACGACTTTTCAGTGCTGCATCTCAAACTCAAACTTTGTACAATACAGTACTCTCAGTTGGTTCATTCGTCTATTTTTGGATTTATATACATTTTTATATTATACCTACGATTACATGAAAAACTAGAATTTGCACATCTCCTATAAAATATCGGCTTGTCGTGAATTCGGTCATAGAATCACACAATCTGGTTCCATGCAGAAGGGTGCAACACTTAACCCACGGGTGCTACAGCGTCGCGCATAAATATTTCACTAAGCTTTGTCGGAATTTCGGCCTGTCAAGATCAGTCTCCTTTTTCTCTATTCTCCATGCACAAAGCTATTCAAACACCGCATATAAGTTCCTTATTATGTTGATTCCGCTGTGAAATCAAATTGTAATTTTTCCTCATAAACTGACGCGTCAAACAAATTATTCCTCGCGCAGAAAACGACTGTGAAATTAACGATGCGAACTGATTTATGATTGGTTTAATGTCACACCGCGCAGCTTCCAAGTAAATTAGAATCGATACAACAAGGAGTATTAAAGTAATTAAACGCCCAAGAAGGCATATTAAGAAAGCATCGAACAAAATATGCTCTATAAATCACAGCAGTAAATAACATGCAATTCCATAAATTACTCACGAACTATCTCAGTATCCAAGAGGTACTTGCTAGAAAAAGGCTAGCTATCTAGTATTAAGACTGTCGGAACGCTCTAAATTTAAGCCACAAATAGAGCTTCGACTGATAGCTGATTGTAGACTTACTCGTCAACAATTTGCAAAAATTCTTTCTCTATAAGGAAGATAAAGGATAAATCTAGGCATCTAATGGACTACTTTTGTAACTTATGTACGATTTACTAGAAAAAAAGTTGACATTAATTGTGCCAAAAACACATGTTTTCAATGTCACACTACGACCTTATTCGTACTTATTTGTTTGTAAAGAAAAAACTTTAAAATGTAAATTAGCCAGCCCGTAATTCGAAATTACATGACGTGCTTTAAAGAAATATGGACGAATATCACGTTTTTTGATTCAGTAAAACAAAATATGTGTAGTAGTATGTCAAATTTTGTAAGCTTAATGATTAATCATAGCTAATAAAAAACCCGGGTCGCAGTGCCAAAACCCTGCCGACAATATAGTGTATTTGATAATACAGGCAGTGTGGCTTTATTATGCGAACTTAAGTTGGTTTTTCGGCAAAATAAAAAATTTGACTCCTTAATACACCCCTTAAAATAACATTTTTTTTTTCTTAATTGCAATATTATTATCAATCGAACCTCTATACCAAATTATATACAACTTTCAGTAAATAATTCACTATCTGCAAACTAGTGTTTTCATAAAATTTGTAAATCCGGTCCTGTCGGGCCGATTTTATTAAAATTGTGGGGACACTTTTTAATCACTACCAAAGGGTTAAATTTCAATTTTGAAACGATTCGGAGAATTTTTTCGGTATTTTTGGGCCCAAAAACAGTTTTCAACCCCTAAAAACTACCCTTAAAATAGCCCGATTAGGCCCATTTTAAATAGGCTTCTTGCGGTGATGGATTTCAACACGTGACCCAAATTTCGTTGAAATCAATTAACTCTTTCGAAAGTTATCGCGCGTACACATATATATATATATATATATATATATATATACGTATATAAATATATATATATATATATATATACATATATATATAAACATTTTTAAAAATGGTGGCAAAGTGTTTAGGAGGTTATGAAACGTCGAGAAATTTTGGTCCGACCCCTAGGTCCCGCCATCCGACCGACGCCAATAGTGTATGTTGCCTTATGGCAAATACACTAAAAACAGTAAATAATTTTGCGACAACAGTTCGAAATTTTCCGAGAGCATATTTTACGATCTGAGGGATCGCAGTTGCCTTAACAAATGCTTTGAACTACTTTGAATAAGAATCCGTAACATGATAGCTTGTTTCCAGTTACGGAATGAAACACGACTAGAAATATTTCTGTTGCCATCCCGCCATGAAATTTACATAACTGCACCATTAGAATACAGCCAATAAATCAATTTTATATGACAAATATTTTATTGGCTTTATTACCCGGCGTGGCCATTTATGCACTAACAGATCATTTGCTTGCGTCAGAGCTATCTGATGTCACAATTTACTACTAGCAAGCCAATTACAGCTACCGGTAGAAAATCATCGTCCACGCTTGGTCGTTCGGGTCAAAGTTAATTTAAAAGATTTCAGCTATTAAATGCACCAAGCCCTGTTAGAAAACATGATTTGACAAAGATCAAGAATTTTAAATCGATTGCGTCCAACTCGATCGAAATGATTTTTTGAAGTTATATTCTTTTGAAGCACAGGGGAACATATAATATAAAAATATAATATAGAGTTAGATAACCCAATCATGGACATATGGCGCAAATAAAGGAACTTCGGTTCTGGAGGTTCGTTTTGGAATACAAGCTAAAAAAATAAAAAAAAACTATTTATCATGTATCTCGTGTTAAGAAATACATATATTTTTTTATATTTTTGAAATGAATAGTTTAAAAGATATTAAAGAAAATATATGAAATTTTTCAAAACTAGTGAGCCTAAAATTTTGAGAAAAATAGGAAATTATGGGCTCGCTCATAGTTCACAGGAAGATTTAAACGAAAACCCAACTCTTAAGGTTTTAATGGAAAACGGAATGGAACGGAATTCTCTCCACGCGAGTGCGGCTCGCACTTGATCGGTTTTTTAAGTGTCCATACGTTACGGGCACAATCTGCAATGCTTCTCCATAGCGATATTTAATGCGTCTTAAAAAAGTCATAACCCTTCCTTTTTTGTAGTCGGGTAAAAATAGCTTTTCAGAAAGTGCATTCGAAAGTTTATTTTTATCTTTCGGAAGGCCTTGAATTCTACAACGAGTGTATTAATTCATATGCCCATAGAAAAGGCAAACAATAGTACAGAAATATAAATATTCAAGATGTAATTTTATATCTTGCATACTCAAGAAGGAATTGTCCAGTGGGAAATTTATATTTAAGTAATCTGAATTTATTACATTTAATATACAATATCGGCTTTAATGGAATTAAAAATAGCTTGACATTTTGCCGCAAACAAAGCTGTTGCAGTCCGTTCAAATGAAATGGGCACATGACAAGCGTAACGTAGATGGCAGCAGGTACATAACGACCTAAGTTATAATCGGTTTTCACTACGGAGTATACTAAAAACCAAATCTACGTATTCTTTTCTAAGTGACGTGATTTAAATAAGAAATAATTCAAACTAAATCTGTAATGTTTTAATATTATAACCATCGTTAAACGATGATATTTGTAAATAGGGGTAGAGTAGTGCTGAGAGCACTAGACTCGCATTCGGGAGGTACCGGGTTCGAATCCCGGCGGGGGTAGATGTGGCTGAGACTGTTTCCTACTGCCTCTCGTCGAGATACGGTAATTCCTGTACCGGCCATCTTGTTGATGTTTTCCATGGTTTCCCTCAATTAATTCCAGATAAACATCGAGCTGGTTCCTTATTCGAGGTCATAACCGATTACCTATCAAACTCTTAGTTCAAAAATTGCCTACCTTATCCTAATTTTCTATAATTCCTTCATTCGCCCATTGCTATTAATTAAGTTAAAGTTTTAAAAACGTAGAATTTAACGGAAAGTGGTAGATAAAAAATGGTAATGGCGCGATTGGCGTCTGTTATGACATAAAGTCAAGGAACGGACCTTAAAGACATTATTATTATTATTATAGTTGTAAATAATTGATTGATATCTGTATATTGATAACAAAAAATAATGGAAAAAATGGAGTTATAGCCTGACAACCATTTGTTTTCCATCATATTATGTATCTGTTAAAAACACTAGGTAATAAAAAATAAAAATGATTTGTCGGGAAAAAGGACTTATTTGTTATAAATAACAAATAAGTGTTTACTTAAAAAGTCCTTTTTCCCGACAAATCATTTTTATATTAATTTCCAAGGACAAAAAAGAAATAAAGTCACTAGGTAATAAAGTTTTAGTCTTGTCCAGTAGACGTTTGTACGGTCTGGGAACTATCGAACATGTTCATAATATCATTAAAGAAGACTAAATATTGTTTTATGTCGAGTTTATCACCGGTTTTAGAATAATCTAATATTTAATCTTAAATCACCGGAAACTTTATCTTCGCAAGTTATACAATCAACAACGAAAAACATTGGGTAATAAATAACGTAGTTGGAAATTTATTATCTACAAACGAGACAGCAAAAATGAAACAAGTAATTATTAATTAAAAAATAGTCGAGATAAATTTTATATTCTGCAGAATTTCTGCATTAAAAATAAGATAAATATCTGTCATTTGATATGAAGGCAGCCGCAAATAAAAGACATATTGCAAAAAAAAACACCTGCCGTCATTTAAAGGCTTGACGGTGACGCATTTTTTAATACATAATTTATTTAATATATGCATGCAAATGTAACTGACGTTTTGCATAAAACATTATGAAATGTGCAAAAGTTTCGTGTGATGCATAGAAATATTGACTGACTTTGTCATCCGAAATTACCAACTGTTTTCGCGACGAAACAAAAAAGAATTGTATGTGTGTATACTTATGTAGGCGCGGCAGAAGTTATACTTCTTTGGCGTGATTGCGCATAATTGATATTCACATTTTCGTTAAAGATGTGCATTGATAGAATAAAAAAACTTAAAAAAAATATTAAGGTAGTTGTCGTGGTTAAGGCACACCGTCAGAAAATTCTTAATTTTTGTATACTTATTAAGGACGTGATAATACAATTACCCTGAAAATTTGAAGTCGATCGATCGTATATAATCCGAGATAAATTCAATTAAAAATTGGATAATTAACATTGATTGTATACGATCTCTGTAGTTCTGAACTAGTTTCTTATTTATAAAAAAGAACTAACTGTCAGAAACTTTCCAAAAACTGACAGTCTTTCAATGCATTTGTTATGAGTTTAAAAAAAATAAGAAAAAATTTTTGACCGTCTAATTATTTATAAATAACGGTTTAAAGTTCAACAATTTATAGAAAAGTATACATGCATAATGAATACTGTATGGGTTACGTTTGCACGGGTACAGTCTTGAGTACAAATTATGGATAACTTAGCTACAAGCTAGTATACTTTTGTGGCGCGTATAATCTATAACTTTTTGACAATATTGTACCACGACAACTACCTTAACCTCCTTCAAAAAAAGTCATTAAAAAGATGAAAATAATGAAATTTTGAGGTCGACGCCAATTTAATTACTAAAACTCTGAAATATCTACTTTTATTAAATTGGTGCCGACCTCAAATTTTCATTATTTTCATCTTGTTAGTGACTTTTTACGCTACACGGTCGGTTCATTTCTTGATAATACTAGAAAAGTGTACTGAATACGTTTTGCTGATGAATTGCGTGGATCGAAAGACATAATCATATATAAAACACGATCGTGTTAGAGACGCAGGACGACTTCAGCATGTAAACCCATTTAGATGTTATCATATGATATAATGTAACAAGAAACTAACCACAAATTGAGCTCTTTCAGTTCTGGATTTTGTGTCGGTATCAAGGATACAGGTCACTCAACGCATTAATATTCAATTAAGACTCGTATTCTCAAGGATGTTTTTTTGTCGGTATGAAATATCTCCCTTAATACTGTATCAAAATTAATGTTTGATACGCCATTTTGGAGATTATTTTTCTCTCTAATGACGAAAACTAAGTTAATATCTTAAAGTTATTGTTTTCATTAAAAAATTACAGTTTAAAAATGTTAACAATTTCATTACAGAAAATAACATTCAGAAAAAACAGTTGTCGGTAATATGACGTGTAGTGACCAAATTGAGGCAACGATATTTGTCAACCTGTAGGCAAAGGCAACGCGATAAATACATCTTCTTTCAACTCGATGTTGAACCAATTGAATGGAATTGTTGTAAATATAAATGTAACACACCTTCTTCTTGTTTCAAGTCGATGCGTAAACACAATCTGCAACTATTCGCCGTATCAATGACTAATTCATGACACCTGCGCGCGCGCATGCATTTAATGTTCTCTGACCACGCTAAAAACTCAGATTCTAACAAATTATTGGTTGTCTGAATTGGCGGAAAATGTTTTATTTAAATGCAACAAGAAAGATTTATTTCAAAGCAATTATTTATTTCAATGAATGTGTCTCTTAGTCTAGGTAGGGTTAGAGTTTTTCTATAGTAAGAGTTAGAACAAAGAGTAACGATTTCTGATTGGTTCATTCGATCCGCCATATTTTTGAGCCAAATTTATTTTTTTTTATTGTTTCTTAGGTAATTGTCTTAGCTGTTGTCTGTGAAAAAAAGTGAGACGCGTCTTATTTTGAATTTATTTTTTGAAATACGGAAAAACATTGTTTTCCTTGTTTCAAGGATATCATAATTTGTAAATAAAATATACTAAATATTAAAGTTACTGAGTACCATGAAAATAAATCAATTGAAACACTCATTGATTGCAACGTTTTGTCTTTTTTATTAAGACTTTTTCAAGCTCTAAGAGCTTGAAAAAGTCTTAATAAAAAAAAAGACGAAACGTTACAACTTGCAATCAATGAGTGTTTAAATTGATTTATTTTCATTATTCCAATTACCCGTGATCCTGTTTTCTATTAATAATAATAATGCGTTTAACGTCCGTTTCTTGACTTTATGTCATAACAGACGCTATTCGCACCATTGCTATTTTCCATTTACCACTTCCCGTTATTTACTACATTTTTTTAAAACTTCAACTTATGTGATGGCAATGAGCAAATGAAGGAATTATAGGAAATTAGGATAGGGTAGGCAATTTTTGAACTAGGAGTTTGATGGGTAATCGGCCATGGCCTCAAATAAGGAACCATCTCGATATTTATCTAGAATTAATTGAGGAAAACCATGGAAAACCTCAATCAAGATGGCCAGTACAGGAATTACCGTTTCTCGGCGAAAGGCAGTAGGAAAAAGTCCCAGCCACATCTGCCCCCGCCGGGACATATCTAAATAAAATAATCTAGTTTTGTTTGTGAGTTGATAGAAAGAAAACAATGTTAGTTCACGCCTGAAAGCCAACATGTTAGTAAATGTATCTTCGTTATTGTTAAAAGATTTATAACACATCGAGTCTGATTCATTGTATCCTTTATTAGACTTTACTGATACAAATCAAAGCAAGTAGGTTTTGTTGTACACGGAAAGCCTGAATCACACATGGAAAATAGTCAGTCACAGAAAAATTCCAGCGGAGCTTCTGAGCCACCGTTTTTAAATCCTACTCTGAGCTACCAACCAAAAGAACTAGGTATAATAAACGCCACAGTTCTAAAAGGTTCTGAAGTTAGATTCAAATGGAGGTTTGCACAGATATTTTCGAAAGTATGTACTTTCAGAATATGCAAAAAAAAATTTTTCGATTTTTTAAGCCCCAACTTTGTATATAACCCCTTAAGCCAAAAACAGGGCTTCGGCTGATAACTAATTGTAGACTTATTCGTCAAAATTTTGCAAAAATTCTTTCTCTATAAAGAAGATAAAGGACAAATCTATATCTTTAATGAACTATTTTGGTAATTTATGTACAATTTACTAGAAAAAAGTTGGCATTAATTGTGCCAAAAAACACGTTTCCATCACAAATCTAAAGTGACTCTTCCTTTTTCGGAAAAGTTTTTTAAATCTTCAAAATATTTCCAAAATTTAGAGTAATCAACTGACAGCGGCACCCTTGCAACATCATTTTTTAGCCTCGTAGTGTGACTTAAATTCAGAGCGTTCCGACAGCCTTAAATATTTGTTTACGAAGGAACGTGCATAAAAAATTTGAACAGTGCAATCGTGTCTTTAAAAACCACACACAATGTAGAAATCAATAAACACACAGAAGCTATTTCTTATCACTTGTCCATCGTGAATTGCACAATCCCCGATGTCCATCTTTATAAAATTTATGACATTACACGTGTTGAAGAGAATTCTATTTAGAATTCGAAACGCGTTACGCAAACATCGTCTATCTCTGTCGAATGACAAGCAAAACTATTTGCAAATGTATAACTAATTCAATACAAATCAATATCATGGTTATAGAACAGCGCAGGAAAAAGAGATGGATATACGTCTGAGAAAAAAGTTTTAGCTTTAAATGGAAATCTGGTTACTTGTTGTGGTTTAAACAAATGATTTATTTATGACCGAACTCCACTGAGTAGACCCATTTAAGTTTTTAAAAAAATATGTGTGGAAACTGGTTGATTTATGAACCAACCCTAAAACTTCTAACTACGTGGTTACAGTTAATTGATACTGTTATGTGAGATTATGCAAGAAAAAAACAAAAAAAAAATGGTTGGTTCTGCAGGCTATGAACAGTAAATCTCTAAGAATAAGAATCTCTTATGGAAGTCATACTGAAAAAGTGGTCACCTAAAAGCAGCACAAGAATGACGCTAGTGAACTAATCAATGTAATCATACTAATATTATAAAGAGGAAAGATTTGTATTTTTGTATGTTTGTAATGAATAAACTCAAAAACTACTGTGCCGATTTAAAAAAAATTTTCATCATTAGAAAGCTACATTCACCCTGAGTAACATAGGCTATATTTATTGCTAGAAAATATTAGGGATCCTTACTAAAACTTTAGTAACGTAACCCAAGGTGTAAAAAAAATGCCATAAAACATCTTTCGTCGTATGCGCTGCGGAAACTATTGATGATAGAACAAAAGTATGTTCTACAATATTAAAGAACATATCAATAACTACAAAAAAACTTCGCGATACTATATGTCCAACTATTATCGTTATGTCACAATAACCACTTTTTACATTTTAATAATCTACCTATATAGATAAAAGACGATGTATATGTAATCTATGGACTCCAAACGGGTAGACCATTTTTGATGAAATTTTCAGACAATCTTTAGATTAGCCCAGCGGGTGATCTTCTGAAGTTTGGTAGCGATCGGATCAACAGAATTTTTTTAATTTCTTTTCGGGAAATAAGATTTTTCTTCGATTTTTGAACATTCACAAATAAAAGCGATTGAATTCGCGCAAATTCAATACACGTTGAGAATTTAATGATAATGATTCTCATCTTTTATATCCTATATATTACATTTACACCCGGGCGAAGCCGGACTGGGCCGCTAGTATAACATAAACAAACGATATCGACATTGTTCGCGCCGACTCTGATCATCGCGCAAACAAACAATCATGTCTATTGAATATTGGCTCCCGATGTCCAGCCAAGTCTGCCTCCAATACCGACTGAACAAATACACACACCTATATGTGTTTGTTAATACCAGTGTTTGCCCAGGGCGGTGCGGTGGTCCTGCCACTCGATCATGATCTACATCTGTACACACATACCTACATAACAGCTCACTGCACATAAACGGTCACTGTTTACATGCACGGAAGCGCACTCCGATCCGAGCGCAAACTGTCGTTCTTTGCAATTGTGATCAATTAGGGAGCGTCCATAAACCAAGTGACCCTATTTCAGCCTCTCTGGAACCCCACTCTCCCTCCATTAGCCCCCCCCCATATTTTTTAAATTTGAAAGTGCGTTCGCAGACGCGGGAATATAAGTTTGATGTTGGTTTGCAAGGAAATTATAATAAAAAGCCGTTAATGGTTACATCAACAAAAGCGCATTCCTATCTGAGCACAGCGAAAGCGCCGGCGGGATTATCGCTTGAGCTCCAGCCCTATATTTTGATCCCTAGTCGCTCCCAGTAGCGTTTCATGAAAATTATCGAAATGCATTGTTTTGTTTTATTTCTACGTAATAATAAAAAATCATGCAAGTGCCAACTCGACTGGACACGTTTGTATAAACGGGGCTTTATAAACCCATACTTGTATAGGATGTTGAAGCGATTGAACAACGTTCGAACAGACGATCGACGGACATGCAACTTCTGAAACTACTGAAGCGTGGTGTATTATTACAACTGCCTTCGCCCACTAACCCACTCAAAACATCAACCCACCTACGCGTAGAGCGGGTGCATTTCGCGTTTTATTTGTTTAAATAATTTTAAAGCGGGTTTCTTGTACCCAGGTAAGAGTTCATTTTTTTAAGCTTCCGTCAGGCGCAATAAGTATATCAAATGCGTTCTGGCGTAATGCATCTAGCAGCTTAGATATCGGAAAATCATTGTTTTCACTGAAGAAATAAAAACGACATAAACGTAATAACCGAGCTGGGTAGAGTAGTGGTAACAGCACTAGTCTCGCATTCGGGAGGCACTAGGATCACATTCTGACTGGAGCAGATCTGGCTAGGACTTTTTCCTACTGCCTCTCGCCGAGAAACGGTAATTCCTGTACCGGCCATCTTGATTGAGGTTTTCCATGGTTTCCCTCAATTAATTCCAGATAAATATCGAGATGGTTCCTTATTTGAGACCATGGCCGATTACCTATCAAACTCCTAGTTCAAAAAGTACCTACCTTATCCTAATTTCCTGTAATTCCTTCATTCGCCCATTGCTATTACATAAGTTGAAGTTTTAAAAATGTAGAAAAATAACGGGAAGTGTGGTAGCTGGAAAATAGTAATGGTGCGAATGGCGTCTGTTATGACATAAAGTCGAGAAACGGACGTTAAACGCATTATTATTATATTATTATTATTATTGCGCCCGACGGAAAGTTAAAAGTGATACAGCATTGAATGACATTTTCTCGTCGTGTTGAAAATACATGAGTTCGACTGCTTCAGAAATGTCATATAACTAGATGAAACGTATTTTTCCATTGACTGAATAGCGGAAGAATAAATACTTTGCGTGAGGGACTAAAAACTTGAAAATACGTGAGTAAAATCAATTGAAAATACTATGGTGTTGAAAATACAGAAGTCCGGCTGTAATAATATGTTGGAAACTTCCATTGATTTGTTTGTTGTCATTGTTTAACAACAATCACACGTAATTGTTCTAATTTCATTATTTCAAAATAACCATAGCTCTGAAGAAGGCAAGTTTAAATACTAAACACACGTTTAATAATAACAATTTTAAAATGGCCGCCGCTCATATTGTATGCAACACAACGAATGACAGATTTGCAAAAGAAATCAAATGACACGGCGCATCAGTCAACGACAATCCGTCACTTGACAGAGACAGACGCGACGACGGTGATTTGTTGAAAATGCTAATCGCTTATCAAACGATAAAAGTTTCTCTCCATTTATATAACGATAATTCTCTTCTACGTGGCTTCAATACTAAAAACGTACCGATAATCCAAAAACGGCGGTCGCCAAAATGTCCATGCGGTTCATTAGAAGTTTAAAAGAGTCAAAGTTTCTAGTAATCAGTTTTTCAAAGATTTGTCTGCAGTCAATTTGATTGAATTCTAACTTTTCCGGCAAGTCTCTCATTTATCGTTAAAAATCACGTTTTCAATAATTAAGTACTTGAAAACTAGACGTGCAAAATTAAAAAAAAAAATAATTAGTTGAATAAACAACATATTAAAAATTCAGATTTTCGTCGTGAAACTGCTCCATTCACTTTAAAGAGAAAACCCGTGCCAATTATAAATTTCCTATATGATCGTTTCCAGATTAGAGTCAAAAAACCTACCTCTGTTGTTAGTTAGTTTTTCAAAATAAAGAAATGTCATAACCTTAGTTGTCCAGAGGTTACGACAAAAGCCTTAACAAGGAGACATCTTTATTCGAATTATTCAACAAGCGTTGAAGCAATGAAAGGTCAACCAAGTTCAACGGAAGAAACACGAGCAGGATGCGTTGTCATATCGCGCAACGCTGATATCCTGCTGAGCGGTAAAATTGCAAGCCAAGAGACATCAACGGTACAGCAAGACAGTAACCCTGTCACATTGTCACAAGCTGTATAAATGTCCACGGTTGACTACAGTGCAAACACAGAAATAGGGATTTGGATTTCTGTTATGAGTTTCAGATAGATTTAATAACCCATAAACCTTTAATATTGGATTACACAAAACATTGTCAAAAAATTGGATTTGATAATGACTTTAGATTGTGATAACAAAATTACAGGTTTCATGTATGCAAGAGCCGTCTAATTTCGTATTCAAACTCCCTGTCATCTACAACATTAGATTGTATTCACACAAAAACAAATGCTTGATAAAGGTCGTTTTTTCAAGTCAAATTTTGATTAAAATGCATACAAAAATGTCGTTTCGAAGTAAAAATTATGCGGAAAACTATGTTCAATACACGTATACACAGTTAAAAAAAATATCATTTAAATCGATCAATTATCAATTAAAATTCTACAATGTGTATTCACAATCTAAGGTCATTGTCAAATCAAATTATTTGACAATCCTTTCTGCAACTTGCATAAGGTGTTCTAATTATATCTATATATACAGTAAGACCTCGCTTAACGCTGTTTTGAGTATTACTCGGTTTCTAAAAAAAAGTTAAGCCACTATAACGTAAATTATGAATCAGATTCAAATGTCGATAGAGGTTCAATGGCAACACGAAGTGTCATTGATGCAATATCTTGCTATCGACAACAGCTTGCTGAACGAAACAGAAAAAGGCAAACGACATTAGAAAAACTTCCAACTAAAATATTATTACTCCGTAATATTTTAGGAATTTAACTGTATTTAAAATACCGATGCACAATATCAAAGATTCAACGCATGCGCATTTGTACAATGCGTTGTTTCTGTTTGAAAAAAAAAAAACAAAATACTGTTAAGAAAGAGCCATAGGTAACATCCAATAAAATGCATACAATTGTATTATAATCTCGGTTTCTTGAAGAAATTAACGCGAATCCGCTATTTGTTTTGCGGCACAGGAAATGCAGAATATTATGACGATATTAAAAAATGTCCTTAGTCGATAAAATAAAATTTATAATAAACTAGACGCTAATAATAATAACATATTTTTATTGCTCATAAAACATACAAAAGGCACGGTTGCGTTGGTCTTCCACCTAACCATAGAATAAAATACATAGAAAATGTCATATATAAAACAGTATAAATAATAGAGTTATTACTTACTATGTCAGTTGCTCTGTCAGTAGTCTATGATAAATAAAATTTGAAAAAATACTTTTGTTACAATGTTTAACATGAGCCGGCAGAACATTCCACATGTTTGATACAACGTATGTAAAAGATTTTTCATACGCTGATGTCTTATGTATATTTATTACAAAATTTGTTTTGAAACGTGTGGAATGATCGTGATTTGGGGTTACAAGTTTCCCAATTAAATATGAGGACTCACCGTTTGTTAAGAGATTAATTATAGATGAAATTATAGCAGCGTAACTTTCTATTTATTATTTCATTCTTCTATAATATACATTCTTTTTTATTTTATAAAAAGATTAGAATTATTACCCCACCCACCTTGGCAAACCAGTGTTAAAGCCAATTCAGACTAGCCGTTCTCGGTTACGATTCACCGGTCCGGTTGGGAGCTCGACCAATCAGGGCGTAGTCGTTCCCGATTGCGGTTCGGTTCGAGCGTTTAAAGCCAATTCAGACTAGCCGTTCTCGGTTACGATTCACCGGTCCGGTTCAGTTTTCGATTAATCTAGGCTGCTCACACTATCCCGATTCGGTTCTACGTTTATTCTCGGTGCACATGCGCAATTTCGAAATATGATTTGACGTTTGATGTGCAGTTAAACGTCAACAAAAACAAGTGGCTAGTCACGTGACTCCAGCAAGCGTTCTCATTGGCTACGGTTGCGAACGGTCCGGTTGAAATTAGAGCTGAACCTAAACGCTCCAACCGAACCGCAATCGGGAACGACTATGCCCTGATTGGTCGAGCTCCCAACCGGACCGGTGAATCGTAACCGAGAACGGCTTTCAGCTCTAATTTCAACCGGACCGTTCGCAACCGTAGGCAATGAGAACGCTTGCTGGAGTCACGTGACTAGCCAGCTTGTTTTTGTTGACGTTTAACTACACATCAAACGTCAAATCTTATTTCGAAATTGCGCATGCGCACCGAGAATATTCGTAGAACCAAATCGGGATAGTGTGAGCAGCCTAGATTAATCGAAAACCGAACCGGACCGGTGAATCGTAATCGAGAACGGCTAGTCTGAATTGGCTTTCAGCTCTAATTTCAACCGGACCGTTCGCAACCGTAGGCAATGAGAACGCTTGCTGGAGTCACGTGACTAGCCAGCTTGTTTTTGTTGACGTTTAACTACACATCAAACGTCAAATCATATTTCGAAATTGCGCATGCGCACCGAGAATATTCGTAGAACCAAATCGGGATAGTGTGAGCAGCCTAGATTAATCAAAAACCGAACCGGACCGGTGAATCGTAACCGTGAACGGCTAGTCTGAATTGGCTTTTAGGGTGAAAGCACGAAATAATTTTTGGACTGGACACCTTAAAAGAACAAAAATATAGAAAAGAACAAACAGAACTAAATATACACAGTAGACTACCGTTGTTACAAGGCTATATTAGAAAAATTTACAACTGTCAGCGTCGGGACTTAAATCCGAATCTCTCCACTTTCGCGGCGGAATGTGTTATCAGTTACTCTACGGTGCCCGCCGCGAAATTGGAAAGTTTCGGATTTGACTCCCGACGGCGACAGTGATTGAAAAGAAACTTTTCAAATATATTTGACAATTTTAAATTACAAACAATAATTTTCTTACCTTATTTTGCCTGTGCCCTTGCGTTTACCAATTAGAAATTTGTAAGTTCCGTCCTGAATTTGTTGGGCCCAGGGCGGTTTCACCCAAACCAAGACAGTCAAATGGCCGCCATATACCGCTGGTAGCATCCAATTTTCAATACTGATCTCACTGTAACAATAAAAAAAATTATAATGAGCCTAAACCCTCATAAGCTCACATAAGAAGTTTAACTTCTTTAGTTTTTAATATTATAATTACGGCAAAATGATTACACATTTTAGGAGGGCACTTTGATGTTTATGTCATGTGAAAATTCTCACATGGAAAGATCGTCACATTCATACCATATTATTTATACAGTTCGAAATTTCCCGAGAGCATATTTTACAATCTGAAAGACCAGTCACTTTCAGAGAGCTCGTTTGTGATTAATTTATTCGTATGTAATAAAAGTTATCCAAATGGTCCTTCCTTATATTATCTTGTAATATTCTCCTCGGGGAAATGTTCTCTTCTTCACCTTTTTAGTTCGCAGCCTCTGTATATTCAAGCCGCAGAATTATCTTCAACTTCTCAAAATTATTCCCAGTATAATATGAAAAAACAAATCAACACCATGCTAATTCGACTATGAAACAAGGCAATATCAGGTGCTTTCCATTTGGTATAAATCTCATTTGAACTCACGTACAAACGTCTACTGGACAATTAAAATTTTATTAGTGAATTTAATAAATAATTTAATACGATGAAAAATATCAAATAACTCGTATGTTAGGGCACTAACCTGGCGTAAATGAACCTCTTTTCAATCATATCGTCAATGAACCAGGTTGAATTTTACCCGGTTATCGATTTTAATATAGGTATTTCGTTTAAAATCGTTTTTTTTTTATCTTATGAATTACCTAATAGGATATTGTTATAATATACGTAATAATAAAAAACATTTTTAATATTATAACTATTTATTTATGAAGAAACTTTAAATTTAACTGATGCGATCCGACCTTGATGAACATCTTCGTCCGAAGAACATTCTTCCAAATGGCGTATTATCATTTCGTCTTCCATCACAAACAAAATAAGAATAATCAAGTCTTAATTATTACGTACAATCTAAAAAAATAAGAGAAAATATAAAAATGCTGTTAAAAATGTTTATCACGCAAACTATGAACCCGGGTAAAATATGCCCAAGTGCACTTTGAACTCTCCTATCACCAGCGACGTCACGCGCAACACTGATATGCATTAAACAATCGACGCATTATTTCCAATATGACAGCTACCGAGGCGCAGGAGGTAGGATACCGTCAATTGTAACAAGTGTGTGCGTTTTAGTGAGTTCTAAAAACCCTGGTTCATTCACGCCGGGTAAATATGTACATGACTGGTCGGGTGCTTTTCTTTGCTCGTTGTGAAAGGAAAGCGCCTTGTCTCATGCTGGTTCAGGAGAGAAGTTTTTTTTAAAACGGAGGTGTGACTGTTTTTACAATGATGTCAGCTGATCAGAACGGTCAAATTATAGGGTATGATAACAACAACAACACAGGTTTTGTGTTTCACGGTGTACGTGGATCTGCCCATAAAATATATGCGATTTAATGATAGAGTTTGAGTCGGTGGCATAGGCGCGCGGGCCTCTGATGGCTTCAACTCGGAATCCCACGACACTTGTGAATATTTGTCATGTATTTATGTTACAAATTTCGTACCTACTACTTGATTGAAATCGATCACAAATTATTAAAAAAAAAAACTTCGGTGGCAGTTCCAAAACCCTGCCAACAATATAGTGTACTTGATGATACAGGTATTGTGGCTTTATAACGTGAACTTAAGTTTGTTTTTGGACAAAATTAAGTAATTTAACCCCTTACTACATCCCTTAAAACAATATGTTTTTCCTAGTTGTAATATCGATATCAATTCAACATCTGCGCAAAATTAAATACACTCCTCAGTAAACAAATAATTGTATACGCAAACTAGTGTTTTCATAAAATTTGTAAGTCCAGTCCTGTCAATCTGATTTTACTAAAATTTCAGGGGCACGTTTTAATAGATACTTAAAAGGTTAAGTTTCAAAAATGAATCAATTCCGAAAATGTTTTCGTTGTTTTTGGGCTCCAAAACAATTTTCAACCCCTAAATACTCCCCTTAAATTGGTCCGATCAGGTTCATTTTAAGTAGGCTTTGTGCGGTGATGGATTCTAACATGTGGACGAAATTTCGTTTAAATCAATTAAGTCTGTCGAGATTTATCGTGCTATATATATTATATGAAACGTCGAAAAATTTTGGTCCGACTGCTAGGTCCCGCCTTTCAACCGACGTCAATAGTGTATGTGCCATATGGCAAATACACTAATAAAGCACACAGAATGACTTATAGATTAAGTCATGCTGTGTCGTTTATTAAAAGTATAATTTTTCTTATTGTACAGGCGACAAGATCACCTATCTCGCTGAAATTTTGCACGCAGTTTAAAAGTACCACAAATGTACACTTTTCTATATTTTTATGTTGGTATTGAAATATGAATTGAAAAAATTAAAGAGTTATCTACTTAGTAGGTACATTAGAAAAGTGTTTTAAAATTTTAAGAAAAAAGGAAGTAGACGCTACTGACTAATTCACCACAATATAATATTAAAATTTGCGGTTTTTGCATAGCTAACTACGATGTAATATGTTAAAAATTCAAGGACAGCCGATGTATTTGAAATATCATATTATTCTTCTTCGATAATAAATTTTAGTCTTTCAACTTTTGAAGATACAGGAAAATTAACTTAACTTAAAATTTTTGTTTTATTTTACGAATAATAAAATAAAAATTTCAACAAATAAATTAATGAACTATACCATTATTTTACGTGAACAAAATTAATTTTAGATATAATAAAAATAAATTTGGAAATATGTTATTTTTTCACCTTATATATTTTGTTGTGTCAAGAAATCTCACCAATCGAAACGTTTCTTCTTTCAAAATTCTATATAGAGAACCTTAAGACCTTCCATATTTTAAAATAAAATTTATTATGTCTCATAGCTTCTCGATTGCAAGCCCTCAGTTCTAATTCGAGAACTGGTAAAAGTATCATTTAGGTAAGTGTTAAAAACACAAAAATTGAAAATAAAAATTGGTGTTAGACCCAAATAACCCTGGTAGTTGGTGAACCCTAAGTAAAAGTAACCTTTAATGGGCTATTAATATAAGTAAACCGTTTTAAAATACAGTTTAAATAAGAAATGTATGAAAAATTTTTAGATTTCATAAAACTGACTTAAAAGAATCTATCTGAAAATATAAAAAAAACATTACAAAAAAATCAACTTAAGTGGTTTTGTCTCTTGACCATAGATATGAATCTTCACGAAAATAACTGTAGATACATGCATATTATAATTTATGGTTGATCAATGACCTATGATTATAATAATCGACGAAAATGATTATCGATCAAAAAGCCCTAATTGATGGTTTTAGGTGGTTTGTCAACCTGATTTATACTGGCAAATTACCAGTTCTAATACAAGTGCACCATTATTTTATAATGCTCTTAAATTAAATATTATATAACCACTTTAACCTATGCTTGTGTTTAGAAATTAGTTGTTTATTTCATATTATTATAGATAAATGGTCATTTTATAAAACTAGAATTGATAAAAAATCTTCTGAGTTAATTTCTCATATTATGAACTAACTCTGTTGGTGTCCCCTAAGACTAAACAAAATGACTTAAGAGTACATCAATTATCGATAAAAAAATCTATATTAAGGCTCACTGACTGATCGGCAAATTAAGCAAAAATTCGATAACTATAATAATAGGATCAGACTCTGTGCCAGCTTATTTTTTCCGAATTTACTGCACGAAAAAAAATTAAAATTGGGTATATTTATAGTAGATTGCCCAATCACGAATAAATAACGCACATAAAGGAATTCTGATTTGAGGGGTTAATTTTGGGGGGTAAATTAGAAAATTAAAAAATATATATATTTTTCAAGTGCATCATGTGATTAAATGAAAGGGTTCGTTATGAGAAATAGAAATATTTTGTTTTATAATTTTAAAATGCATGGTTGAAAATATATTAAAGAAAATATACAAAAATCAAGCATCCCCTCCCCTTATCTCTAGTCAGCCTAAAATTTTGAAAAAATAGGGAATATAGGGCCTCACTCATAGTTAACAGGAAAACCTAACCGAAAATCATAAGTCTTAAGGTCTACACTCATTGAATCGAATCGGTACGATCGGCAGTTTTGAGATACAAGGGCGTCGCCAGCCTTTGAGCCAGAGGAAGGCAGAAGGATGAGAAAAAAACAAAAATTTCAGATTTTTGAGGGTTAAGATATTAAATATTAACACATTAATTGAATCCTTAAATTTGATTTTAGTTTCAGAGTGATTCTGCTGAACGGTACATTTTATTACTTATTCTGTGACATTAGGCAGGAAAACTTATAACTTAAAAAAATCCCGAACCTCTAGGGAGGGGCAGCTGCCCCTACCTGCCCCCCCTTGGCGACGCCCCTGTTGGGATACATAAAGTTAAATGAGTTCCCACGCACTAGTCGGCTTGGATCGACGCGGCAATTTTTTAATCTTTTAATTAATTCCGGAATTTAAATTGTAATTTCAGTTTTCGAATCGATACGTATGTTTAAAACCTTTGCCCAGAATTCCGGTACCACCCAAACAGCGTAATAATTGACAAGTTCCCGTGTCTATTTTTTGACATTTAAACTATCTACGCCTAAACAATCTAAACGAAAATACGTCAGCAATGTGAGGTTATTATCATTAACACCTGAGGGCATTGAATGGGTGTGTATAGCTACTGTTGCAAAAAAAAATTAAAATGAAAATTTACTCTCAAGTCTATCATCGCTGAATTTAAAATGATACATCTTAATACGCTATCAGAATTCAGAGTCAGGCCCGGACTAAACCATACAGACATAACGAGTTAGTGTGTCCGGTGCCGACCGAGGACTGGCCTTCACCTTCGATATACAGTGTAAACTCTATATAGCGACGCTGAAGGGACTGCGCATTTTCTGGCGTTATAGAGAGTTGTCGTTATATGGAGAAACAGAAAAAAATAACAACGCTTATTGCGTAAAATCTGTTATCTTGGTTTGATGTTTTTTGCTATGCCAGTATTTTAATTGTATTTTCTTCGGTACTTATGATGGCGACAGTCGAGGTAAACACGGGCTAGACAATAAAGCTGCAGTTCTTATCAATTTCGGCAATTTAGAAAGTACCTACAAACAGTAGGTGCTTTATAAGTTGCCGAAATTACTTGCTTTATAATGACATATGATCGTTTATTAGAGTGGATGTGATGCTACATAGAGTGGATCATTGTATGAACAAGACAAACCAACTGAAGTCGGGTAATTTCGACATTTTAGAGAGTTTGGCGTTAAATCAAGTGACGTTACATGGAGTTTACACTGTATTTTTAAGCATAGATATATATTTCAACAGATGACTCAAATAAGACACCAATTAATTAGAACAGTATAATTTTCACACGGAATTATTAATTGATTTACTGAGTCAAAGTTCAATTAAAATATTAAAATGAATTGTTTAATTGTAATTAATCTATCACTTATTGATATAAAATTCTTATAATTAAATGAATATTTTGATAGCTTACTTATCTAATGCTTGCTTATTTCACACATATTTATGATACCTAAATTCATGTCAGTACAACAGGGAAATAAGCGACGCTAGTGATAAAAAAAAAAAGAAAACAAGAATATGTCCGATTTAGTGGGCAAATTCTGTCAATTTCTCCTTGTGTAGTCTCCATGAGCTGCAATCTCGTTTGCCTACACACGGCTTATGGGAGGTCATTTCCTGCCCTAAAGTTCCGGGCCGATTTTTTTTACTAGTTCGGACCTGGCTAGAACGTGGTCATGGGAATGATGTCAAAATATAGATATTATTAATCTTTTGTGCAGTTATGTGTAGCCTTAATAATAACCTAGAATTAATTCGTCTTGCAGAAAATAATATCATATTAATTAACTATTATACAGGGAGCAGTCAATTTAATTGCAGAATAGACCTGTAAAATCAGTGGCGTAACCGGGAAAGTCCGTGGGGGTAATGTGGCCGCCTCGCTAAATCAAAAGTCAGGCAAACCCATGTCGTTTCATTTTTATATCTTACTTTGTGGTTTCCATCATGGTATAATACGCGCCACGGTTCTAAAAGGTTCTGAAGTTAGTCACAAACAACGTCGCAGATGCATATTTCAAAGCCGTCCTGGTTGTTTTGTGGGAAAGGAAGACCCCCACCACCTCCCAGTTATCGGTACAGAACGTGCGCTCGTCGGTGATTGGTTATCGCTGGTTGTCTTGTCACTTGTCTGCTATAAAGTACAGTCCAGTACGTAACTGTTAAGTTGTTTCTTTGATAATTGATCAAGATGCCTAATACAGTTTTGTATAGAAAAGCACGAAAAATATTTTTTTGGATGACTTTATGCAAAGAATTAGACCTTTAGATTAAAGAAAAATTAAAAATAATAATATAACGCGAGTTTGTAGTTTTTCAACCCACTGTACCTGCGCAAGCCTTCAACTTTTAGAACCGTGGCGCGTATTATATATTATTATGGATCTGCGATATGAGCGTTTTTTTTGCCACAATGTGAATGCAGCTTTAACGCGACAAATATTTAGTGTTTGTGTTTTGTTTTAGTGCTGATACGTTGGTAGACACGAATCTAATAAATTTATTTAGTACTGCAGCAAAGTCGACAAATTTTAGACTAGTCTGTCGTAAAATTATTCAAATTTGCATTCGGCCATAAAAAAATCGTGCAGTAAAGGAAATCCAGACGAATGCGAGATACGAGAGTCGGGTCAAAGCCGTGTTTCAACTGTTTAATGTGCCTTGTATTTTGATATGCAAACTAAAAAAAAAACTGCTCAGTCAGGCGACAATATAACAACCTGTAACAGTTCTATGACACGATACGTTCACTATTCTGTATCCTGAACTGTTCGTGGTACGGTTTGAGAATAGCCGAGCATGTAGCGATGTCGTTGTTTGCATGTCCCTTATGTTACAACATACAAACCCCCAGCTCTCAGGTAGAGATGGAAAAAACGGGTATTTTTAGTGATCTGCATCTTTGCATCTGGATCCCGTATGTGAGCTGGCTTACTGAACCGGTTCAAAAAGAGCCGAGTTCTGAATATGTTACTGCAGTCTGCCACTGAGTTACCTAGTTCAGTCAATCATATCACGACCTGTATAGAATTAAGAATGCATATAGCCAAACATGTGATGCATGAGTCATTTGAGCTGACAGATGCATCAAAGCAAGAACAGATACGTAAGTGTAAAATGTGCTTCTGTGTGTTAAGTGTTTCACTGAGTCATGCGGATCCGTTGATCCGTCGGCTCAAAAAAAAGTGAGTCGGCTCTCACGGATCTTCTGTCGGAGTCGGCTCTTTGAACCGGTTCAGATCTGAGTTACCCAACACTATTCCCAGGTACTAATCCCAGAACTATGGTAAAAATAACGATTGGAGTTTCAATTTGAATTACCTTAGCTGTTTGATAGTCGGAGGTTGACATGTGCACCAATCCTAAAACTTCCGACTGTGTGAATAGTTAAGAATTTCTTACGATAGGTTTTTTAATTTAAGTTTAATGAACTTTTTTGATCACCGTGTAAACAAAGTAGATTAAGAGTTAAAAATGATGTTTTTCTTTGACTGATTCCACATTGTACTGCAGTATTTTCTTCATGGAATAAAGATTATTCGTATATGGTGGTGTTGATCCAATAGAATGTCACAGTAAAGGAAGATTTGGTTAAGGATCAATAAATAAATAAGCTTTACCAAAGTTTCGCCAATGGCCAACGTTTCGAAAAATATATTTCCACCTTCAGGACCTTAACCACCATTCGACCAGCTTAAGGCCCTGAAGATGGAAATATATTTTTCGAAACGTTGGCCATTAGCGAAACTTTGGTAAAGCTTATTTATTTATTGATCCTCAACCAAATCTTCCTTTACTGCAATAAAGATTATTATTATTATTGATAACTTTGAAACTACTTGACTAATTGACGACAGGTTACTAGAATACTAGAAAGTTGGGCGTAAGAGGCTATAAAAATGGTCACGCCTGTGACTGCTTGGGTAGATTGCTTACGTCACCGATGCCCATGGCTTGGTTTTTCAATTATTGTTAGTCCAACTGTTTGGAAAAACACTTCACAAACCTACTTCTCCTGCCCTCTCTCGCGTCTGGCCCAGTCATACCTTCAACAATGCTAATGGCCAACCTTAGTTTCTAGTAACCTTGAAGTGAATAATGCTTATAAAATGAAGATTTTGTTTTTCGTTTATTCATTGATAAATTTTACAATTAACAATGATAACAATGGCGCAGCAACAAAGTATGTACTAGTTATATTTTTCATGACATGATTGAACATACCGTATAACAATAACAACTTTACGATTATTACTTTTTTACAACTGTATATGATCAATTAAAACATTTTAACCAGACAATAAACTTTGAATACATGACCGTCGACAGTTCTGTTTTCCAAAAAAAAATCGTTAATTGTCTAGATAAGATTCCCACCTCCGGAGGGAATGCGATGGTGGTGATTTAATGAAGTGTTCACAACATACCCCGATTAAAATTTCTTGGCGGTCACCCTACAAAAAAAAATGACAGCTACTTTAAGTTCGCGATATTTGAGAAGAAATAAACGTAAAATTTAGGTTTATCTTTGCATCACGGTCTTCGGGGACACGGTTTTTAAATTTTTAACACCACTATCTTTTCCTATATGTAAACCATGCATGCACGCTCGGGGCTATTCTAAAGCCCCTAACGTTGATTCGATGTGTCAACAAAGACTAAAAATTAATTATAATTTTGCTGAGCGCAATCTAATCCAATTTGTCCACCCGTCTGGCAGTGGCGACGCCTGTGAATAAACTGCACGTAAGGTCGGACATTGCTCCGATCTTTGCGAAGTGCAATTTGCAATAATAAACATTAAACACGACCGTAAACGGTCGAAACGCAAACAAACCCAAGGACGCAACATACAATGTCACGGCGAATTGTATCTATACAGTGTGTCCAAGAAATACACAGAACGAATGAAAAATAAACTCATACACAGAGTCGACAGACGTTTAAGATGACTGTTTACCAGCTGTTCAATATGCTCCCTTTTTCACCCCCGTAGCACTATCTTACGAAGAGTTGGATGCATGTGTTCATATGTAAAATGTTTCAGAAATCTGTAATTTCTATGAAAAATCTTATTTAATCTTTGATGTTAATACTTCCACCATACACTATAAATATGTATCATTCTTCCCATATGAATTTTAACCAAGTTTAATTGATCTAAATAAACGATTTAAAATCAGATAAAAACTAGAAAATTTTGCATATGGTTTATACAAGTTTTTGTAGAGAATAAATTAAATTCGAAGAAAATTATTGAGCAAGTCGAATTTGTCAGTATTTTTAACACAAGTTTTTAAAGAAAAAACTTCAAAATGTTGATTTGTCTCCCAGTAATTCGAAATCTCGTGACGTGCTGTAAAGAAATATTGACGAATATCACGGTATTTTAATTCAATTTTTAGGGCAAAAACATATTTTTTTGAAATATTTAAGTAGCAAGGCACGTTTTGTGAAGCTTAAATACTTAATCACAGTAATAAAATAATAAAATGGATTTTGCGTTCACAGTTCGAAATTTTCCGACAGCATTTTTACGATCTGAGGAATAAGTCGCCTTAATGAAAATACTAAGCTATATTTAAAAGTAAAAATTAACGTTCTCACGGTTTTTATGGCCTGAACATAATATTTGATATAACTGGCATTCAATGTAAATCAAATGGTGATATTTAGCATCTAATGTCAATAATATATTCGTTGAAATCAAAAGCATTGCACAGTAGACACTCATGTACTTTCAACTTGTCGGGATTACGCCTCATGTATTTTCAACTTCTCCTTCATCCTTACTTCGTGCAGGCAGTCGTGACCAATCAGGAAAAACGTTTATTAATTTGAGGTTAAACGTTGCCAACCGTATTTTTACACTGGCTTAGCAATGTAGGAAAAGACACTGCGTAAGAAGTAGAGACTCAAAACGTGAGTAAAATCAGTTGAAAATAGATGGTGTTGAAAATACATGAGTCCGTTTAAATGGGAAAGTAAAAACAATGTGAAAATATTATTTTATTTGTCCAGATAAGCCGGAGAAATTATTTAAAACAATACTTCGAGCTCAGTCATTATGTAAATTTTCGATACAGTTTGTGTTTACAAAAATAATTATTTTGCTATCAGTTAGAGAAATAATTCACTGTTTGCCTTTTAATTCGGTGTCCGACACAAATTATACGTTTCCACAGAAATGAAGCCTTCTAACATTTCGTGCAAAATTGTGTTTACAGATTGGAACCTGACGATAAGAACTGCACTTTACAAACTGTATTTGCAACCCCGGCTTCGCCCGGGATAATTTTAATTTAGCAACGTTACATGATCAATTTGTTGTAGTGCTAATTTTCTAAAAATGAGATATTTCGAGGGAAAATTGTCGAACTATTCGATAACCAAAATATCTTGAGAACTTATTCAAAATCATTCGAATTATTTTTATACCAACAAGTTACAACTTATAATACAATCTCCAGTAATAAATTATTATACTGCGCTCTTTCTTTACTCTTTAAAACACTGCATGCTATTGTCTCTCTCAGATTGCATTTCATTTAATATATGATTACTTAGTAGCAGGTGATTCTCTGGAGTCTCATAATCGAAAATTCATTCGTTTAAGAATCACTTCAAATGCGTGGAGGAGACTCTCTCAAGACTGACAATCGAAACCAAGCGCAAAATTTATTCGAAAGTTGAAACATTCATTCATTCACGCATTGTACCAAACCGTCTATTAAATGTTACATCAGCTGAATGAATCATTCGAATAACAATCTTTCGTTTACCAAAATAAGTTGATTATTCCCAACACTAATATTTTCTACATCGTTTAAGAGGTGTGTTTTGTTGATGGACTGGTTCTAAAGTGTCGGTCAGCAATATAGTAGAACTCTTCGGAAACAACTGCGTGTTCGAACTATTTGAACTTAGTTTTAACAACTGTAGGCTTCTGGAATTGCTAGAACTATGTTTAAACAGTCCAAGGAGTTTGAAAATTTGACAAACAACGTAGTTGTGTCCGAAAAGTTCTACTATATTGCTGACAGACGTTTTGGAAGTTCTTAACAAACACCTAAAAGTATAAGCCAGATTCTATTAAATTTCACTTAAATTTTTTATATATATATATTATGAGCACTGTGGTTGAAACAATAACAATCAAGAAAGCATAGTTACTTCTTACCACAACAGATTTATTAATTGAATGTACATTTCGAGAGCAAAGCTCCCATCTTCAGCAAACACTAGAAGATGGGAGCTTTGCTCTCGAAATGTACATTCAATTAATAAATCTGTTGTGGTAAGAAGTAACTATGCTTTCTTGATTGTTAAATTTTTTATATTAAAAATTACTTTGAAACGCTATTTTGAAGCATATTATTTCTCGAAATTTAATTAAAGATTACCATTTCGTGTCAAACGCTTGTACAGACAGACGTAATATAATGTCATTGTGTACTTGCCTTTAACTTGCTTATCATTAAAGTATCGCCTGGTTTATCTTTATAAAGCAAAACAAAACACTGCAGCCAGTGCAATGACTGTACACAGTTCACTTGTTTTTGCTTTGTTTTTTTTTAACAGTTTATCACCCTTTTCATAAAAAGTAGGTACGTCGACTTCATAGTAACGATTCTTGTAATACGAGCAATTCCTGACTTAGAGTTGGTTTCTAATACTATAAAAAAATTAATTGTCGCACGACCTCCTATAAAATAGCTGCTTTTCATGCCTGTCTAGCCAGGGGCGGATACAGAATTTTCCTGGGTGGGGGCGGTAACAAAAAAATTTTATAATAATAATTCGAACAATGTGTATTAACAAAATTTAATGCATTAATATAGTAGAGTATGGCATAAAATTCATTCAAAACTCCGACATTGAGGGGGGGCGATCGCCCCATCGCCCCCCCCCCCCCTGTATCCGCTCCTGTGTCTAGCGGTCGTGAAATAAGACATTTAACACGCTTCGAAGTCGTCCTAACATTTCCATAGTTAATCATAGTCTAACCGCCGACAACATAGTGTATTTGCTCCTTAATACACCCCTCAAAAAATACATTGTTTTCTTAACTAATTTATTATTTTTGATCGAACGTCTACACCAAAATTAAAAACACCTTTCAGTAAATAACTCACTATCTGCAAACTAGTGTTTTCAGAAAATTTGTAAATCCGGTCCTGTCGGGCCGATTTAATTAAAATTTTAGGAGCACTTTTTAATTGTTACTAAAAGGTTAAATTTCAATTTTGAAACGATTCTGAGAATTTTTTAGGTATTTTTGGGCCCAAAAAAACTTTTTTCAACCCCTAAAAATCACCCTTAAAATGATCCGATTGGGCCCAGTTTAAACAGGCTTGGTGCGGTGATGGATTCCAACATGTATGCCAAATTTCGTTAAAATGAATATATAACATTTTTAAAAATGTTTAGGAGATTATGAAACGTCGAGAAATTTTGGTCCGACCCCTAGGTCCCGCCATCCGACCGATGCCAATAGTGTATGTTGCCATATGGCAAATACACTAATAACACCCCTGTATTAAATCACCAAAAAATCGCGACATCTATACAAACAAGGCAGAACACAGTACGTCTCTCTGGTTTCTTTGCAAAAAAAAAGTTCCATGTACTAACTAAAAACTTGCCATACGTCACGTTAGATGGCAACACGTGCACTATATTGTTACGCCAAATGTTTTTACTTTTCTTTAACTACGCAGTGTTAATTGCTTATAATACAGACATATATCGCCACGCACAATGGAACACGTCCAACGCCTAAAATGGTCGCCTCGAGAATACCTATGAGAATACCCCACTACCAACCCCGCTAATGAGCGGAACCATGCACCGAGCGTATACTTCTCGTTATCGCCACGAGAGTGACACTTCCGCCTTGTGTGTAGTTATTAACGCCTACGCCAGATGTCGCCAATGTGTAGTTATGGTGGCCAGACTGATAGCAGCGCCATGCTATTTTATTCGCGTAACAATATTACAACGTGCGCTTATTCAATATCGTTTTTGCGTGCGTGCGTGTTATAAGCGTTTTCTCTTCGTTCACAAAACACTTTGTGTCTTCGTTTATTTGTGTCTCTGTCCTCTATCCATATTCGCAGTTGTCCACAAAGTACCTATATATAGAGTGGTTACTTTAATAGGGCGACTGTGACCCCTTCAGATTGTAGACAAACGGCCGAGGAAGGACGGGGGAATGTAGAAAATTTATTTATTCATGTTGGTAACAAGATGTGATGTTTATATTGGTATTTTGATGTGACGTTATAATTATCTGTCAATTGTCATAGAAAGGTTATAAATACAGAGGTTATAACTGAAAGTAATCTTCATATTTTATAGTTATAAACTTATAAAAAAATATTTTAGTTGGAGTCTAGTGTAGTGTAATTGTGAGCGAATATTTAAAAATAACAAACTTTCATGTGATTCCTAATAAAATAAAAAAAATGAAAATGAAATATGCGTCTCAAGTAGTCCGGGTTGCTTCATACATGCGGTTGTTGACAGGTAACAAACAGTATTATCATTTAATGTTTTAATACGTAATGTTTCTTCCTCATAAATAATACATTTCTTTTTTTTTTATTTTAGGAGCAGGCCACATTGATCGAGATGCTAAAGATACGATTACCGGTCTGATATTTTTTGTAAATTGTTTGATTCGGCAAATTGCAGGTAAGCCACTTTGTCGCGCCGTTACAAGCACCTCTCAACATGTTATCTTTTGGAAGAAGTCCATAAATTACACCCATCATTAAAAAAATGGCAGATAACACTTAATTCATTTTAAAATTTATGGATAGACTTGAAGTGAGGGGTCTGAGTATTTATTACCTCGAAAAATAATCCAAGATCCTTTGGAAAAAAATTTCGCAGTAATACAAAGTCAGGACAGATTCAATACTAAGCCTACACCCACTGACTTCAGCAATTCGTTCAAAACGCTTATTTTAAACAATTTCGCGTCGCCACATTCCATCAATGCATAAAGGAATTAGTGCTATCGACTTGGGCAAAGAATTTTTAACTGGCTTACCAACGGCCACACCAATATCTGAGACGCATATTGAAAACAGAGTGAAAATATGTTTCACTGTTTTAATTTTTTTTACATAGTCAGCCACATAAACAGGATTTGACACAGGTTTAATGAACTCTGTATCAAAAAATGATTTAAATTATGTGGCTGGCTAATTGAAATTTATTTTATAAGAACAAGAGTTTTATAAAAATTAGATAATTAACTAAATAAAATAAATAAACGCATAATAATATATAATGGAATTACGAATATTAGTTACATAATATATAGTAATATTATATAATATATTACAGTTGTTATTAATATTAATCATATATATTGTATATTATTTGTAATTATATGTCGTACAATAAAATTATTTCTCATTAATTGTTTGTTTTTAAATCAAAATAACCCATAAATATAAAACGAAAGAAAAGGAAAGAAAATATTATATAGGCAACCGTTTTTGCAAGGTTATTCCTCGCCCCGTTGGGCCGACCCCCCTTGTCTATCAGCTAAATGTAGGAGGTTCAAAAGTTAACACAGGAGTTGACATTCTATAGAGCTCCGTGTTCTGTGCAGTTGTCAAAAAATGCGCTCGCTACACGTGTTTATCATTGACATACATTTTATATGCATTTATTCGAATTCGGGCATAGAAATCGAGATATAAAGCTACTGAGATACTTACCTAAACAATGTTTCTTTGTCGTAAACCGTATCCGCGTTCATTTGTTTCGGAATCAGCATATCGGGATGCGAATCCAAATGAATAAAAACATTGCCGGCGATTGGCAAATGTTTTGAACCGATGCAGCGATAAATAAAACGCAAAACCTTGAAAACGAAACGTGGTATTTCAGTATAAAAAACCAAACAGGTTACCTGAATGTTACTCTTGGCGTTAGCTTACCTCGTTGTGATATTCAACTATGTAAACGGGAATATTTTTAAACTTTTTCAGCACTACCGAACGTTTCGCGTCCCCACGTGATGCCATTTTGTTTAACTGAATGCCCGATCACGTGACAAAGGACAGGTATTTTTTTTTTGAACCCGATTCTTATCTCTCAGATTTTTGAATGGGTTTTTTTAATAGTGCACGCGTTGGCCGACATCCCATTTGAAAAATTCGGTGGATTCATTATAATTTAAGTTCAAGAAGACCTAAACAATGAAATTCCGAAAGGTTGCCGGAAAATCATGTTGCAATTTAAATTAAATGGATTATGGGAATTATCTTTTAAATCGCTTTGTGTGTTTGTATGGATGCTAAAAACGAGAGAACTACTAAACGGATTTGAATGCGGTTCTTACCAATAGATAGCTTATTTCTTAGAAAAAGTTTAGGCCTATAATTGACTGAACAAATTTGAATTTATACGCGTGTCCAATTGAATTCAGTGAAAAAACGGGGGAATCACAAAATCGGCTACCATAACCAAGATAGATTAGGCCAGTGAAAATGGCGTGTTGCCTCCCTAATTAGCTATGGTCCTGTTCGTTCAATGTTTCTTAGATTTTCGTTCTGTACAATAAAAACAATGCAAGTGAGCATTCTATTTAAAAGGGATCAGACAAGGAAAGCAATAATTATAGAAAAAGTCAGCATTTGAATTATTATTAAAAAAAATATTTGAAAACAATTGTATAAAAAATCATTTAAATTATAATCATCACTTCATACACGTGGAAAATATTTTCAGGGACTTCTTTTAGCGAACAGCGTCACGCGTTTTATGAACGATCAAAGAAAAAGAATTTTTTTCTCTTTTTGTAAGGTTACCAATTCATGGTTTTTATTCATTTTTTTTAATAATAAAAAACCCAATTGACGTTTTTACCAGCTCTGAGACTCTTGGGCTAGAACCTGGAAACTGCGGGCTTGCAATCCATATAAAAAAAAATATTATTTAAAAATATCATTTTTGGTCTCGGATTTTTTGTTGACAAATAGCAACATTTTCAACGTATTTTCTTATATGCAAAACTTGACTCATCCACATGTTGGACCATGAATCGTCACTCAAATAATTACTTTCTGGATTTTCGTAGCGCAAATAATTGCCAGCGAAATTAGGATTGCTGTTTTGATAAGCATTATATTGGGGATAGAAATTAGGAACATTATGATAAGAATAATCATAACCATGACGATAATTTTGCGGACAGAATTCTTTGTAAAACGTCGAATTAATCTGTGGCTGATTTTGATTTTGATTAGGATTAATTTCTGTACTCAAAGCACAAGACGCAAATTCATCATAGCTATAGAATTCAGATAAATTATTTTGCAATGGAGTTTCGCCATTTGATTGGTAATAAGTTTCATGGCTACTTTCGTTATCATGACAAGAAGTCGAAGAAACATTTTTCGGTGATTGTGTCTTCGATTTTTTAGGTGATGATCGTTTTGTTATGGGCTGTTGAGCAATCAAGCATTTGGAGATACGTTTCGGTGAAATATGTTTATATTTTTCGACGATCTGTGATGAAATTTCTTTATGACACGTTTTCGATAACTTCAAAAACGTTTCAACTTGGTTCAAAATATCATCCTTTATTGTTGTTTCTACCTCAGTTGAAACATTTTCAGTGTCGCCATTTTGTGAAATAGATTTAACGATATCTTCGAAAGATTCAAACTTAATTACTTTTTCTTCTTCGGTTTTTATTAGTTCATACATTTTTGGAATTGCACTAATTACGTTTTGAGTAGCTTCTAGTAAATGATCATCTGCAATTTCTTTTGTTTGGATTAATGTATTAGGTTTCTGTCGAGGCTTTCGATCAGGCTTCATTGGTATTCCATTATCACTATTAATTAATTCTTTTGTTCTAATTTCAGATGTCGATTGATCCGTCTGCACTTGTTGAATTTTAAAATCGAAATCTTGTTTTGTATCTTTCAAAATTTTCTCAACCATTTCTAATTTAGCATCGGTTGTATGCGCAATTGCAAGGTCACTTTCTTCAGTTTCTTTTACGTACGTTTTTTCTTTCATAATGTCCTCAAAGCTTAAAATCTTTTCAGGAACCTCAGATTTTTCAAATTCGTTTTTTAATAAATCTAATAATTTATCATCATTTTTCCCACTGCTTTTTCTTGCAATTTCGGTACCAGTTTCTTCAGTCTCTTTTGTATTTGTTTTTTCTTTGATAATGTCTTCGAAGTTTAAAATCTTTTCAGGAAGTTCAGATTTTTCAAATTCGTTTTTTAACAAATTTAATAATTCATCATCATTTGTGACATCAGTTTTCCTTGCAGTATCGGCATCATTTCTTTCAGTTCCTTTTATATTCGTTTTTTCTTTTATGTCTTCGAAGCTTAAAATGTCTTCAGGTAGTTCGGATTTTTCAAATTCGTTTATTATTAAATCTAATATTTTATCATCATTTTTGCCACCGCCATTTCTTGCAATTTCGGTGCCAGTTTCTTCAGTTTTTGTTACATTTCTTTTATCTTTCAAAATATCATCGAAGCTTCGTAATTCAGATTTCTGATATCTGTTTTCAGACGCATCTGATAATTCATCATCCTTTGTGCCTATTGTTATTTGTGTTTTCTTCATTTTTTTGCCAACCCCTTTTTGTTCAAAGGGTTTCACATTTTCATTTTGATCTGATTTGTCCCCCGAATTTCCATTCTGAACATCCGATTGAACAATTTCTGCGTATTCTTTGTTTTCATTTACCGAAGTTTCGGTCACAAAATTGCTGTTTAAATTACCCAATTCAGATTCCAAATCATGTCTCGGATCGATTTGAATTAACTTTTTTGCGTAGACTTTTTCGAAATTATCAAAATTGCAGTTCCATATACAACTAGGCATATTTTTAGTTGGAAATTTTATCACAGAAAATTCATCACCTAAATACGAAATCATATTTCTAAAGTTTTCCATTTCCGTTCCGTCTCCTGCGATTGTAATCGCCATTCCGTACGAACCAAATCTTCCGGCTCGACCGATTCTATGTAAGTAAGTCGCTACATTGTACGGCACATCAAAATTAATAACTAAATTAACACTCTCCACGTCGATTCCTCTCGAAGTTAAATCGGTAGACAGCAAAACGCGGCACTTAAAATTTTTGAGATTACTTATAGCTTTCAAACGATCTTTTTGACTTTGATTACCAGACATAAAACAAGTAGCCCATCCTAAGCTGTTTAAATTATTACTGATGCTTTCAGCTCTAGTTTGATAATTCGTAAACACCAAACATTGTTTGAAAGAAACAGTTGAAATTATTCTTATCAGTTCATTTGTTTTAACTTGCAATTGTCTCATGACATTCATACTCGACTTTACGACAGAAACAAACTGCCTTACGCCTATCAAAAGAGGGACGTCGTTAGAGGCTTTCACATACGTGGGAGAATTCATAAACCGACTCAGAAAACTGTCAACCGAATCGAGATAAGTTGCACTCGAAGCTATCACTTGTTTTGTTTTGGGCAACTTAGAAAAAATAAACTCGACATCGGATAAAAATGTGCTGTCAACTAATTTGTCTGCTTCGTCTAATACTAAGAGCTGGACGCCGTTTATTTTCAGATGTCCTAATTCTATTAAATGTTTTATTCTTCCGGGAGCACCGACGGCGATGTGACATTTTTTCAGGTTTTCAATATCTTCAGCTATCGGTAAGCCGCCGATAAATGACTGAACGTTAAGTCCTGAAAATGAACCGTTTTTATCTACAGGTGCAATTAAAGTACCGAATAAAGTTGTGTTCTCTTTGCAAACAAATACATGCTATAGTACGCGCCATGGGTCTGAAAGGCTCGGAAGTTAGATGCAAATGGAGGCTTGCGCATTACAGTCGGTTACAAAAC